>PVJC01015140.1:0-35446 GCA_004026665.1 Murina feae
TTCCACCATAATGGTCACTTAGGCTTTTATTACTTACATACTTATGTCTTAGTTCATTCAGGCTGCAATAATAAAATACTATAGACTGGGTGACTTAAATAACAAACATTATTTCTCATAGTTCTGGATGCTGAAGTCCAAGACATGGCACTGGCATATTCAATGTCTGGTGAGAACCTACTTCCTGGTTTGTAAACATGTCTTCTCACTGTGTTCTCAAATGGTAGAAGATACAATGGAACTCTCTATTATCTCTTTTGTAAAGGCAACAATCCCACTCATTAGGGCTCTGCCTTCATGACCTAATCACCTCCTAAAGGCCCCATCTCCAAATACCATCTTTTAGGAATTAGGTTTCAACAATGTGGATTTGGAGGGGACACAACATTCAATCTATGGCAATAAGCATATATTACTATACTATACTGATTATATAATATTGCTTTAATTTAATGATATAACTATTATACACAAATATATTGCCCATATTTTCCATCTTATTCACAAAAATAGGAAAGATATTAAATGCCTTTTAAGGAAGTAAGCATACTTTATCTCCAGAATTCCCTTGGTCAACTTCTAACTTAAAAAAGAAAGGAAGGAGAGAAGGGTTGGTTGCATTGAAATGAATTATTCTTATGGATCCATGTAGTTTCCTAATAAACAAACCTTTTTCTACTTCAAGGGGCTTATACACCATGTTAGAATCCATTCCAAAATTAGGCAGGAGATCAGCAATTTTTGTCTTCTATATTTGTCAGAGTTATCTTTTTTGAAATCAAGACAGAATTGTTCTCCCATCTTTGAACCTCTGCCATCCTCTATGAGTTCTCAAAAATGGCTGATTCATTCCAGTGTTTCCACCTCACATTTGCAAATCACTGTCCCTGCTAGTGCCCTGGTGTCATCAGCCTGGGCCTGGACCCCTCAATCCATGCAGTTTATCTGAGAGCTGACTTGCTAGACCCCATGAACATCAGTTCCCAGCCTCCAAGCCAAGCTCTCCCTGAGTCTTATTATCTGAAGTGCATTGTCCTTAACAGAAATTTGGAAGCTCTTAGGACAAATCTCTGCTCCTAGACAGGGTTTCCCACTCAGCAGGAGGCCCATTATTTTGTTCTCTTTGCTCCTCACTGACCAAAAAATCACTTTTCGTTTTTCTTTCTGAGTCATTTTTCCTTATGGGTACATATTATTTCATTGGGTGCTTCTTTATTTTATGCTATTTTTGCAACCCTCCCAGTTATAACCTCTAACTTTAGCCTTCCTGACACCACTCGCCAGCATTAGTCCAAATTGTTAGGTGTATCTTTGGCTGAGCACCCCTCTTTTCACATGGTGTGCATGTCTTTTTAATGTACCCTCTAACTTCCAGTCACCTATACATGTTAATTATCACCAAAGCAGATGTTTTAAAGTATTCCTGTTGCAGGGTGAACATTCATAAACCATTATGGGACAATTGATGGGTCTGGCTTTCTGCATATGCCAGCCTGGTCAGGAAGCCTTCTACAAAGTTGTTAGTATTATTCAACAGCCTTTGTTGCTATTTAGATTACTACTGAGGTGAGGTCAGAGGGAGATATGACTCAGGTCCAGGAATACTGACCTCAATATCTCCCCAAGGCTAGTTTAATGGTTAAGATAAAAGGAACTCTGGAAACAAAGTTCCGGGAGATTTTGTGGTAGAATAAATGATGGTGGTGAATAGGGATATGCACTCGTCATTAAAAGTGGCATGTTTATGGGGTGCTGACACAGTTTATGGGGTGCATGCCTTCAAGTACCAGCCAGATCCATGCTTTTTCTAATGTTTTCGCCTTTTCCCAAAGGTTTGGACAACACAGCTGTGATGAGGCTGCCAGAGAAATTCTTCCAGTTGAGGGTTGTTTTTACATTAATGCACGGCCAGAACTCCAAGCATGAGAGTTCATTCTCTTTAGATGTGACCTTGGAGCCGGGACTGCCACATCACACAATTCTGGGGGGCCTCACATAGTATTCTTTCTTGAGTCCAGAGAGCACCATTCCAACTGCTTAAGTAAGAATGGCACCTTCTGTGGTTGTGCTACCCAGAGGCAGTGCAGAGGACCCCAGCCTTATCCTGTACCTCTTTTCCTACTTCCTATATCAGTCAGTTACTGAACTTACAAGCCTCAGAGAGCACTGAGTCACAATACAGGTTCTACAAAGCAGTTGCAACAATGACTTCCATGGAAATAGTATTTTACAGCCCACTGAGTGCACCTGGTCCCTGCCACACATCTCAAAAACTTCCTCTGTGGCCAGGACCATAAAGCAGGCACAATTACCCTGTTTTATCCATAGAGGTCCAGTAATTCTCATTCAAGGGCTGTGGAGTTCCATGATGTTGGGCCTGGCTTTCTCCTTTTCTGTCCAATGCTCTTTCCACTAGCCCCAACTGCCAAGATTGGTCTAGTTGAATGCAGAGCCCTAACTTCTATTTCTAGATCTAACCTGTTGACCCTGCTTTCTGGACTTCTACCAGATATTTCAGTCTGTTAATTTAGAACTTGTATTTTTATTTAAAAGGAAATTCATAACATTGACACTCTGTATTCCTTAATCCCTGTATTATTTAAAATTTCTAGGGTTATACGCAACACAAACTCAGTTTGAGCCAGCTTTTTTTTACAAAAGGGGCAATTCTAGAGTATCCTATTGAGCTCAAAGTATAGAATGCAGCTGAGTCTCAAAAACAAGCCAGAAGGAAGAATTGGTCTCTGCTCTTTCTGTGTATATGTTTTAGTCTTTCTTAAAGTAGATTGTTCCTCTCTGCCTCTCAGTCCTCTTGATGAACAGTCACTGTCTTTAGGTACTGAAGTGCAGTTGCTCTGGATAAGGTCCATCTGCTCCCTCTGTCCCAATGTCAACTCTCCTGGGGAAGTGAGTGCATGGCCCAGCTCTGGTTAAGTGCCACCACTGCACTAATCAGGTCAGCTAGCCTGGGCAAGTTATGCTGCACACATACAACCCTGGAGCAGGCCCCTGGAAATGAGAAGTGGGCAGGAGTGGAGACTGGGTGGGGGACTTAACAAAGATTATGGTCAGAAATATTCCTAACTAAGCCCCTGCCCCTAGTGTTTAGGCTGGATCTGTACCAGACCTGTATCCCTGTGTAGAGCTCCATCTAAATCCCTCCTCCATCTTCTGATCTGGGCCCTCTTACTTGCCCACATTACCCTGCCCCACTCTGCCCCATTTATCTTTCTCCCTATGCTGACTGAACTCAACATTGTTTCTGGACAAGTAAAGGCATAGGCAAAGGGTCCACATTCACCTCTTGCCTTCCCAGGCTCACCCTCCACCACTGGTTTTGTATCCCCAGAGCCACTTGCTCAACAAGTTCTGTGCAGCCCAATCCAACTTGAATGAGATTATAGAATCCACTACAGCCCCTCTAGCCATTCTCTGCCCAGCCAGCCATAGGTCATTATTGCTACCTTGCACTTCAATCGGTCTTTCTCTTCCGTTTCTTATTTCTCACTTTCCTCCTTCTACACTCACTTCCATTCTCTCCTCACTCTCAACTTTATACACTCACTCTATACTTACTTCCCTCCATTTATGCCCTTTTCCACTTTCCCACATCACTACTGCTTTGACATATTTGTCATTTTCTAGCCAATCATTACCATTATCTTTCTCAAAACCCATATTTTGAGGACATTATTTTTGTCTACCATTTTCACACTGCTCTCCGGGGAGAACAGTTTGTTCACACAACATACTCAATAAGAGAAGACAGAGAAATAATCTTAGAAGAAACTGACAATTCTCAAAATAAATTGTACGTTAATAAAACTCCAAAAATTCAAATTTTAGTCAACCCTTACAAATGAATAATAAAGTTTAACTTGAAAGAGTAAATGCCTAGAATACCTGACAAATTTTTGAAATGAAATATAATAAGAAGGAATCTGTACTACCAGATTCAAATACATTTTAAAGGTGCTATAACTAAAACATGACACTGGTATGGAGAGATTAATGGAACAGGGAATCCAGAAACAGATCCATGAGTACATGGGCCTTTAGTGACTATTTAACTGTAGCAAGGAAAGGAGAACTAACTCACTAAATAACGTGGAGGCTATTAATAACCATTAGAAGAGAAACAATAAGTTGGATTTTTATCTATTTTATTCTTATAAAATAATAATTTACTAAAGATTTCAACATTTTTTTAAAAACTAGAGAATTACTGGAAGTAAATACAGGGGAATATGCTTGTCATCTTAAAGTGAACAACTTACTTCTTATCAGGACACAAAGGTAAGAAATCATAAAGTGCAAGTTTGATAGATTTTGCCAAAAAATATTGACTGTCTTTATGACAGAGCACACCATAGAATTGAAAAATAAATAAAACACTTATAAAATGGTTTCCATCTCCTATCATAAACATAAAAAAGTACCTATGGATTAATAAAGAAAAGATTAAAATTCTGATAAAAATAGGGAAGGGATATGAGTAAAAGATAATAAAAGAAAAAATTTACCATATTATTATTAATCCAACTAACAATACAATAGTGAAATAGTTTTATCTGAGCATCTAGCAAAGAGTAAAAGGATAACTTAAACTAGAGTATTATAACCCCAGAAATGACTAATTCCATGTTGGAGTGTGGAGAAAAGCACTTTCATATATTATTGGCAAAATTGAAAAGAAGTACACAATTTTAAAGCATCTTTCTAACACAGATCAACCTAGAAATTTGATAATTATAATAAACATTTTAATTCCACTGGTAGGAATTTATCCTGCAGAAACATTCTCATTGGCATCTAAAGATGTATGGACCAAGATGTTCTCAGTAACAATACTTGCAAGAACAAAAAATCTGAAGGCCATTATAATACCAGTAGTGCAACAGTAAATAAATTCTGCTCCAACCATGCTATGGAATGCCACAGAAGACTTGAAAAGATTGAGACAAATGTGTATTCACTTCCCCAAAAGAGTGTCCATGAAATATTATTAAATTTAACATGTACAGTGTTATTCCATTTATTTAAAATGATAATATATTTGGACATAATTAGAAAAGAGCTTTAAATGATATACATCAAGTTGTTAACAGTGGTTATTGTTAGAGGGTAAAATTATGTATTTACATATCTGTCATTTGAATGTTACATGACAAGTATCTATTCTGCCTCTATTCAGAAAAAAAAAGTTTTAAAAAAATATCCATTAAACAAGTGTTCCTGCCTCTGGCCAGAGTCCATCATGGCACCTGTCAGGGTCTTAAGCTCAGTGATGTATGTATGGAATCATCTTTCAATGGCTAAATCTGGAGCCTCCTTCAAACCCGCCAAATTCTACAAAGATGCAAAAATAGCCATTGCTAGTGTGTGCATGTGTGTGTGTGTATTCTAATAAACCTAAGAGGGTCTGCCTTCCTTTTATCCCTAAAAGGCAAAGAGAGACTTCATGAGCTGAGAATCATGTCAACCACCTGAACTAGTATCTCAGGCCAGGGTCAAAAGGAAAACTGACTGATGGCTGGCATCCTTTCGAATGTTTTTCAAATGATGCCAAATAATTAGAAGGAGATCATGTTAAAGGCATTCAGACAAAATCTCCCTGAGGTAGGGGGTGGGGATAGGAAGTGGGAGCCAAGATAAAGATCCTACCCTTTTCTCCCCATCCACACATTTGATTTTGTCATCAGTTGTTCCTTATTAGTGTGGACTCTCTTTTTTCCCAGAGAAATTTATCTAATTTAATTGCAGAGCACGCAAGACAGGCCATCCATCTTGCCCCACTGCCCATATAAACGCTATAGAAGAATGGGCTGTTTTCATTAGCTTCTCTCTGGCAGAGCCCTTTCACTTTCAAATTAAAGGAAGTACAGGGTAAACATGATAACCACAATTAGGATATTTTTAGAAACATAAAATCCTCCAGAAACCATGACACTAATACTAGTATTATGATTGAAGTTAGGAATTATGGTCATTAGAAGCTTTGCAGTTTATGTGCTTCATAAATCTAATCACTTCACACATCCAGTGCTGTTGCTATATTTACTGCAGACATCCATGATGACAGACAGTGCCTTTGAGAAGGGCCAGATAAACAAAATATTTTACATACTCCAGCTTCTCAGTGTCTAATGGATTCAGATCATGGAGAGAAAAAGGCTTCATTAAAGGAACGGCACCAGATGCTGAGAAGTCGATTTACCATGGAGATTTGATCTGCGTTATCTGCTCTGTTTAACGACAATGGTGCTGCTCTATTCATGGAGTCCTCTGAACAGAGTGGAAAGGGAGGGTGACCAGAGTATGTCAGGGTGCAGGGGAGGAGATGGGTAAGCTGACAACTGCATAGATAAAAAACTTTCCCTGAGCCCAGGCCACTTTGGCTCAGTAGATAGAGGATAGGTTCTATTCCGGTCAAAGGCACATACCTCGGTTGCAAGCTCAATCCCTAGCCCTGGTCAGGGCGTGTGTGAGCGTCTCTTTCACATCGATGTTTCTCTCTCTGTTTCTCCCCCTCCCTTCCACTCTCTCTAAAATATGTTCTTGGGTGAGGATTAATTAAAAAAAGAGAAAAAGAAAAAGAAAGAAGCTTTCCTTGATAACTTGGAAACCACCTGGAAGAAATATATAAATCTATGGTGTACATTATGTGCCCGGAGCCTCAGGAAAATCCATTGTTATTGGGAAGGCATCTAAGAAAGAATTGCACAAAGTGACCCCAAAATCTCCTCCCCAAATGTGGCTGTAGTTCAGAGCCCTGAGTTATCTTGAGGAGAAAACAGAATAGGGTAGGGAGTTTTTATAACCCCAGACCACCAGAGCAGAGATAAAACAATTTTAATATTATGTTGACCTTTGGCTGTTTGTTGAAATCAGATGCAACCTTCACTGTTGAGATCATAATTGCAAAGATTAAAATTTATGGTTGAGAATATTACTATGTAGTAGGTGGCAAATTAGGAACATTTTAAAGGCCATATGCTCTTTTCAATTTTTTTCCAGCAAAGGTATAAATGCAGAAATGTTGCCCCAGTGCTTACGACACGAGCAATGCTTTTCATACATACTTTCCACATGCACCCTCTACTAAAAACCTACTAGATTATCTAAATTATCTGTAGGCAGAGATCACAACTTCTTTGATTCTTCATAGCTCCTAATAGAGTGGCCCTGTCCACATGACAAACACTGACTAGATGTGATTAATGGAGAAGGCTGGACAAGGGAACATGCTGGACTGGAAGTTCCCCACAGTCCCTCCAACCACTTTGACAACTGGCTTAGATTTTTGAGTCTGTGTTTGCAGGCAGGAAAAATGTGCACACATGTGTGAATGTGAGGTGACACGGTAATCCAGGAAAGAAATGGTGGTGTCTTGGGCCAGGAAGTGGAAATGGAGAGTAAATAAGCAGCAGAGGATAGATTTGAGGGACACTGGAAAAGCAGAATTGACAAGACTTGGCTGTTGTGTGGATGTATAACGCACAGAAGAATGAGGAATCAAAGATGGCACTCAAGCTTCTGGCTTTCTACAACTCATCACATGGTGAAAACATGTTTGGAGAAGAAGATGATGGATTTAGTTATAAAGATACTGGGCTGCAAATGCCTGTGGTTATTTAGATGGAGAAGAGCAGCTGTCTTAATGAGGTATAAAAATAGCCATAATAAGAATAAGTAAGAGGAGTTGAAAAAGAAGAACAGGAAATTGACTTTATGTAGTGTAAGACTTGTATTCTTTGTATCATTAAAATACCATTTCGGAAAAGAGAACAATATAAGAAATTCCACAGAATGATGAACTCTTTGGGAATGAAGTGGCATAATTTTTGCTTTAATTCCTAATAAATAAGTGAGCTATCATCTTAGGAATCTTTGCAAACAAGGATGCCATCCAGTAAAATAAATGAAATCCTGTCGTGTAATAAAACACAACAAATAAAAACTCAGAAAACAAACAGAATCTAAAGTGTCTACAAGAAAAATCTTGTATTGTGAGAGTACCACAATCAAACATTCTTCTGAGGAATTAAATGTCACCATTTTTATGTCACTGTCTTTAAAAATAACTTTTATTGATAGCAGTAAAGAATAATCTTTGACCTTATCTAAATATGTGGAATTCTGATGGAAAAATAAGTGTATGGAGAAGGCCAGAAGCATGAATTATGCATGTCACATCATCACACTTGTTCCTCAATACAGAGCTGCAGCATGCTTTGCATGGAAAAAGAAATTAGAATAGAACAGATATTGAACAATTTTCTCCATAACTGGTTCTTACTCACCTTAAATGTAAAATTTTATTTAGCTTATTTCAAAGGGAGACATCCTTATTAAGGGAACACATTTACTGGCGCCTGTTGGAAAGGATTTAATGCAAACAAGCCTGAAATAATTGAAGGAAAAACACCTTCTGACTGTTCTCAGAAGAGCTTAGCAAAGAAGAGGATGGCAGGAAAGAATTACTTTATTATATTGATTTTCTTGGAGAAATCAAAGGAGGATAACTCAAATAGACCAATTCACTTTTGTCAAACTTAGTGGAGGCAAGTAGAACAGCGGTGAATTTATGTGTCAAAAACTGTTTGCAATCATTTAGCTGAATATGCAAATCAGGATTTACGCATTATTACTCTAATAAAATGGCTAATACAAAAAGATATCTGGGTTCATTTGCACATATTCCTTGTTTTAAATGAATGCAAGTATAATGAGTGTAAGTTTTGTCTAACAAAATGTTTACAGTCCAATCAGATCATTAACCTGAAATATGAAGAGAGTGATGCATTCATTGTGGTGCAATAACAAAGACACTGGAGCACAACAGAAGTAATTGGAATACAGTTCTCTCAATGTTAAAATCTATTTTTATTTCACAATGAGCAAAAACATTTCACTTTTATTTACTTATTTTTTTAAATCTTTATTGTTGAGAGTATTATAGATATCCCCCTTCTTTCCTCCCATTGCCCCCCTCCACATGATTCTAACCCCATCCCAGGCCTTCTTCACCCTATTGTCTGTGTCCACAGGTAATGCAAATATGCATATATGATCTTTAGTTAATTTCTTCCAACCCTCCTCTCCCCTTCCTTTTGAGGTTCTTCAATCTATTCTATGTTTCCATGTCTCTGGTTCTATTTTATTCATGTTTTTTCATTAGATTCCTTGTCTGTTTATTTTGATTTTTAGATTCAGTTATTGGTAGATATGTATTAACTGCCATTTTCTCCTCCTCCTTCTTCTTCTTCTTCTTCTTCTTCTTCTTCTTCTTCTTCTTCTTCTTCTTCTTCCTCCTCTTCCTCCTCCTCCTCCTCCTCCTCTTCCTCTTCCTCCTCCTCCTCCTCTTCTTCCTCCTCCTCCTCTTTTTCCTCCTCCTCCTTCTCATCTCCTTCCTTTTCCTTCTAAACATACCCTTAAACATTTCATGTAATATTGGTTTGGTAGTGATGAACTTTAGTTTTTTTCTTGTCTGTGAAGTTCTTCATTTGACTTTCAGAACCAAATGATAGCTTTTCTGGGTAGAATAATCTTGGTTGTAGGTGTTTGCTATTCATCACTTTGAGTATCCTTGCCCTTCCTTCTGGCCTCTAAAGTTTCTGTTGAGAACTCAACTGACAGTCATATGGGCATTCCCTTTTAGGTAACTGCTTTTCTCTTGCTGCTTTTAAGATTTTCTTTTTGTCCTTAAACCTTACCATTTTAATTATGATGTGTCTTGATGTGGGCCTCTTTGGGTTCCTCTTGTTTGGGACTCTCTGCACTTCCTGGACTTGTAAGTTTATTTCTTTCACCAGGTAGGGGAACTTTCTGTCATTATTTCTTCAAATAGGTTTTCAATATCTACACCTCTTTCTTTTCCTTCTGGCACCCCCATAATGTGAATGTTGGTATGCTTGAAGTTGTCCCAGAGGATCGTTACACTATCTTCATATTTTTGGATTCTTTTTTCTTTTTGCTCTTCTGATTAGGTATTTTTTGCTTCCTCATATTACAAAGCATCCATTCAATTCTTTGAGTCCTCTACTCTATTGCTGAACCTCTCTAAATTATTCTTTATTTCAGCTAGTGTGTGCTTAACCTCTGACTAGTCCTTTTCATGTCTTTAAAATTTCCACTGAGATCCTCTAAAGTTTCACTAAGTCTCTTAAAGCTCTCAATTAAGGTCCTTGAGCAACCTTATAACTATTCCTTTGAACTCTGTATCTAGCAGTTTGCTTGCTTCCATTTCTTTCATTATTTTTCTAGATATTTCTTCTGTTCTTTCATTTGTGATATGTTTCTTTGTCTGCACATTTTGGCTGCTTCCCTGTGTTTGTTTCTATGTATTAGGTAGAGCTTTTAGGTCTCCTTGAATTGGTAGAATGGCCTTGTGTAGTAGGTGTCCTGTAGTGGCTCAGATCCCCCAATCACCTGAGCTAGGCACTCTAGGTGTGCTCCTGTGTGGGCTGTGTGCACAGTTTTGTTGTAGTTGAGCTTTGATTGCTATTGTCATCACTGGGAGGAATTTACTTCCAGGCCAATTGGCTGTGAGGATCGGCTGCAACTACAGTGGAAGAGCTTCTGTGCAGGAGATACCCCTATGGAGCAGGACTTGCTTCCATGGGGCTTTGGTGCTCACTGAGTCTTCCCCTTGAGTGTGTCTCTTTGTGGATGTGTAGAATTATAATCTGGTATAATCTGAAACTGTCCACCAGGTTCACTGGTTCTGGACTTCCCAGGAGGTGCAAAGTCAGCTACTGCCTGGGGTTACCCAGCAGGAGCTACAGAGCAATCTGCAGATGGTTGATACTCATCTTGGCCTTGTAAGTGCCCAGGTGAGGCCAAGCTGTGAGGCAAGGCAGTCTGGTGCTAGTGCCAGGTCTTAGGCCTTTTACTGATAGGTATGTGGCAGGCTGACACCAGCTGCTACTCGTTTGAGAGATTTTAGGAAAGTATGAAGCATTAGCCAGGACAGGCTATTTATTTATGTAGATTTCCTTGGTGTGTCAAATAACATCACAGCTTGGATAGGGCTGCAAATTGGATAGGGCAGGATCTCAGGGAATCACCAGAACAGAATGAACAGTGTGAGCCACGCTGATGGAAACTCAGATATAGCTGCCAGTCAGCTCTGAAATAAGGGAGGTCCCAGCACAGGAACAATAACTCCTGCAAGCATGCCATCTGGGAGAAAGCCACTCCCAAATTCCTGCCCCAATGCCAAACAATCCAGTTCCTCCCCATGTGTCCCTGGATCCCCCAAAGCTGCTGCACCAGAACTGGAGCCCAGAGGAATTGAGTCCAGTTAAATTCATGCACCAAACCTTCCAGAAGGACTCCCTGGGTCTCCACTAGCTTCCATATCACTCAGCTACAATCCCCACTGGTTTTTACAGCCCAAAGTTATGGGGACTTCTCTTCCTGGGCTGGGAGCCTGATGTGGGGCTGGGATCCCTTGCTTTTAATGGGAGGCATCCACAGAGGAGATATCCCTCCTGATTAAAAAAGAAAATGCCACATGCAGGTGTTAGACCAGCCCAGTCCACACCTCCACCCTTCCTACCAGTCTCGATGTACTTCCTTCTTTACTTCCATTCAGCCAGAGTTCAATCATCTGAATGATGGTTGTTCCGTATTTTAGTTGTAATTTTGATGTGGTTTATGGGAGATGGCGAGTACCAGCGTTTACCTACACCACCATCTTGGTTCTTCAATTTCACTTTTAAAAAGATTGCTTCCCATCAATTTTTTAAGAGCAGTAATAACATTGGTTATGCATTTGGTGGCTTGTGGTCATTTTTGTAGATTTCCTTGGTGTGTCAAATAACATCACAAAATATTGCTCCTTAATAAAAAAAATACATTTACTCTGTTTTCATATTTACTTTTCAAATGTTCTTTTAAGAATATGCAAATTATTTAATAATATACAGTTTCTAATTCTGTAATTCATTCTTCTGCTTTCTGGAGGAACCAGACTGTAAGAATCCATGTCAGCATTTTCCAAAGTGTGTTTCACAAAATACTAACTCTACAGGATTTTGAATATATGCTACTCAAATAGGAAAGTAAAATGCTGGGAAAAAAGTTAAATAGATTTCTCTATTACAGAACTTCTCAGGTCAAGTCTCTTAATACATGGTAGGGCAAAGGTAGTTGTGAGTACATGAAACAGAGTTTATTCTTGTTATTATTTATTAATTTTTATATTATTTCCATACAAACTATTGTAAACCTACTTTTGCACAACCCTGTATGTTAGCAAATACAGAAACTCTCCAAGGAAGTATACGCAAAGGCTGTGGAGTTTCCACAGAAACTTTTCACCTCAAAACCCCTGGTTCAATGAGCATCTGTCAGAATTGATCACCTAGTGTAGGTAGAGCACAGGAGGTTTTGTTTCAGTGCAGTGGCTGATGCAATGCTGTGAGCACACTCCAGCAGTTCAGATCTTTCTGGCAAACCAGGAAGATGGCAACGCCCGCCTGAGCCCCTCCCAGAGCCACGTACACATTATCCCAACCTTTATGCTTATTGGCTCCCTAGGAATATGTTCCATGATTGGCCACCTCCACCTATAAATACTCTGTACTTCGGCAATAAAATTAGACCTGCGTCACAGAACCTGGTCTCCGGAGTCGTGCATGCAAGCGTCCTAGCACTAGGGGCTTCGTCGTCCTCACCCCTGGGAAATCCCCTGCTTCAACCTAGCAGCTGCTAATGTGTTTATTTCCATTATCTGGACCATGCAGCATGGGTAATGAGTGAAGCAGATAGGTTTAAGTATAAATGTTGGGGAAGAGAATGGCATTGTAGAGAGTAGCACAGAGTAGCATCCAACTAAGAGGGCAGCTGTTTTGTCTACAGAAAAATAGGATAGACATTCCAAATTTTTAAGAGCAGCAGGAAAATTGGATTTTTAAGTGGCTGAATTTGTTTTAAACTGCTCTGTGGGCCAAGCATGTCTGTCACAAAAATGGTCCTTGAGCTTCCCCAAGATAGCACTTTATAACTCATTCCATGAAACATGCTATCTAGAAAAGATTTGTCCATATTAAATCCTCCTTCAGGTTATGGTTTAAGGCCATTGTTATTGTACTGACACTAGTAATGATAGAAGTTTCTGGTCACTCTGCTGGGCACTCTTAAAAACAAATCATGAAGACTCTACCTGAGATTATCTCACTTCCCTGTGGCCTATTACATGCTGTCCAGTCTCTTAAGGCATCTCTATATATAAAAGCCTAAGCGACCATTACCACCGATCAACCAGCTGACCAGTCACTATGATGTGCACTGACCACCAGGGGGCAGATGCTCAATGCAGAAGCTGCCCCCTGGTGGTCAGTGTGCTCCCACAGCCAACCTCACACCACTAGCCAACCTCCCATAGTCCCTCCCTCTAGCCAGCCCTGATAGGGACTGGGTGAGATGGCCCTGATCAGCCCCAATCACCAGCCAGGCTAAGGAACCCCACTCATGCATGAATTTGTGCACTGGGTCTCTAGTAATTTAGAAACATTAAAAGCATAATCAATGTTCATTAGGAAAAAAGAACAAAATTAATAGTAAATGTATCAGTTTGCTTAGGTTACCAGGCTGGGTGACTTAAACAACAGAAATAACTTTCCTCACAATCTAGAGAATAGAAGCTCAAGATCAAGGTATTTGCAGGGTTGGTTTTTTTTCTGAGGCTTCTCTCTTTGGCTTGTAGATGGCAGTCTTCTGGTTTTGTCCTCACATGGTTTTTCCTCTGTGTGTGAGTCTATACCCTAATCTAATCTCTTCTTATACTGATTCTAGTCATATTGGTTTAGAGTCCATCCAAACGATATCATTTTACCTTCATTACCACTTTAAAGACTCAATCTCCAAATACAGTCACATTCTGAGGTATTGGAGGTTAGGATTTCAACACATGAATTGGGGGGTGGGGGTCAAAATTCAGCCCTTAACAGTAAATGACCCTACAGAGACAAAAACTTAATAAGTCTCTTCTTTTAACTGAATTTAGTTTATAAAAAAATAACTTGAGATCATAAATAACAAAATGTAAAGCCTGCCACAGTAAGGTAAAATATCAAACTAAAATTAGTAAGGATATTGTTGAAAGTTATTTTTGAAAAGCCAGGTACTTTCTTTTTAATCCTCACCTGAGGATATGTATTTTTTATTGCCTTTTTAGAGAAAGAGAGAAAAAACATCCGTATGAGAGAGAAACATTGATTGGTTGCCTCCCATATGCACCCCAACCAGGCATCAAACCTGCAACCTAGGAATGTGCCCTGACTGGAAATTGAACCTGCAACCTTTTGGTGCTCAGCCAATGCTCCAACCAACTGAGCCACAGGCCAGGGCTGAAAAGCCAGGTATGTTTAAATCAATATGGCCTTCCCATACCTATCACAGGAGTTCAAAGAATTACCTACCATAATATCCAGGTTCAACAGATAATACTTTGGAGCATGTCTACAGGATGGGAAACTCAGGGAAGAGGAGTTGATATGGAATACATAGCATGCCCTGCAAATCACAGGACTGAGCTATGTGAACTTCATGAAAAATTCACAGAAGGGGTTAAGGGGCTGGCTGGTAGCTAATAAAGTATCAGGAAGGGTAAATCATATTAGATGGGGCTTTGACTTTTTTAAAAAAGAGCTTTGACTTTCATTTTCTGTAGAAGTCATACTATTGGACTAGGGAGAAAAGCAGAGAGAGCAATAGAAACAGTAAATGTAGACTTCAGTGAGGCTGATCATTTTAGCATAAAAGCTTTTATGACATGAGCAGGGCCCTGTTGTTGGTTGTAGGACTGTGCTCCAAAATATAATTTTAGTGGTTTGATGTCAGCATTCCCAGAAAGCCAGTCTTTGGTCTGATACCTTATTGTTTTTATTAGTAAGCACCATGATTCAATGGGCATGCTGATTGTGCCACCAACAATAATTTGAGGAGAAGAGGTTTGTTTGATAGAAGCTAGGAAAGCAAAAAGTATGAAGGTAGGATATGTAAAAGGTTCTCTTAGATTAGGAGAGAGCTTAGGGAATTCTAGACCTACCACCTTAAAGTGGAAGTATAAGTATAAGTGAGCTTTTTAAATGCATAACATTCACACTAAGAATAGAGCCTCTTTTTCTTCAGTCTACCTAAGAGACTTGAGCCAATTTCAATTGGGTAGAGTAGACTTATGGCCATGTCTTACATAGTTATATAACATAATAAGCCTCCATGCTGAGTTCCAACCTAAGACTGGTCTGCAGTTGTTGGATAAAGTACCCTATTAGTTTCATTGAACATCTGGGATAAAAGGAGTTGTTCTTATAATACATTGTATATAAAATGCCTTTCGGTTAAAGACTCCAAATACCTATACACCTATAAGTTATTATTTTGGCCACAGGCTCTGAGTGTGAGAACACATTGCATCAATAAGATAGAGATGGACTCCTGGCCGCCTTTGCCTCAGATGCTGTTAACGGCATCACAGTTCTGTGTTGATCCTACAACAGCTGAACTCATGGCTTGGCAGGTCAAAAACGTTTCTGTGCACTTTTCAACCCACACTGAAGTCCAATATCTGGGAAAACACTCAGGAAAATTATTTCCATTTTCAAATTTCCTTATGGTCACATTGTTACTTTGGCAAAAGCAGGCAGAAATTAAATGTCTGTCAAATGCATACTACTGGCTCCACCAGCTATGTATAATTCTGGCTTTGCCCTTTAATTTTCATTAGAACAACAAAAATTTGATTTTAAACTTTTTGAAGATCTATCTCATATGGAAATTCATAGGTGTCAGACTTATTCTGCAGAATAAAACCCAAACAGTCAAACCTTATTAAAACTGAATATCTTCCCAGAGAAAATATATTCTCCTAGCACACACACACAAAAATACCTGTGTTTGTGTATGTTTCAACTCATGTCTCCCTCATTAAATTATTACTTAAGGTTTCCTTTATTTAATGAATATTTACTGAGTACTTACTAAATGTTAGATGTTGTGAGGCACTAGGGAAGGTACAAAGATGAATGAGACAAGGTTCCTGCATTCAATATGCTCACACTATGAAGACAAAAACCAGACACTGAAGGAAGTACAGTATAAAGGTGACTTAGAAGCAACTGATTGCTGCCCTGATAACACAGAAGATGGCATGCCAACTGACAGGGAGCTTTCTGCCTGTCTGAGAGCCCTAAGTCAACAACTGGTTTCCATACTCTTGAGAGAGTGTTGACAAACTACAATTCACAGGTCAAACGCACCCACTGTCTGTTTTTGTAAATAAAAGTTACACTGGCACACAGCCATGCCCATTCGTTTACAGGTTGTCTATAGCTACTTGTTAGCTATAACAGGTAAGTTGATTCCCCCCAGAAGTATCAACATCATAATACCCAGAACTTGCAAATATGTTACTTCACATGGCTCAAATTAAACACATGAGTCTTTCAAAGTGGAGTTTCCAATGACCTGTGACCAAGGAGAAAGATGGCTGCATGAGAAGGAATTGAGGCCACAATGATGGATCTGAGATGTAGAAGCCTGTGTATAAGGAACTGAATTCTGTCCACAACTCCAACGAGGGAGGAAACTAACCCTCCCCTGGAGGCTACAGAAAGTGATGTAGCTGTGATGTTGGCCCACGAGACCTGTGTCAGATGTCTGCCCTACAGAACTGTAAGATAAAGACGTGTGTTTTAAGCTGCTAAACTTGTGGTCATTTGTTATAGCAACAACAGAAAACTAATACAGACAGAGACCATATAACCCAAAAAGCCTAAAATATTTACTATTTGCTTTTCTATGGAAAAAGTTTGCCAACTTCTGTTTTTGAATATGCCTCACAAACATTCCAGAGATCTTTCAAAAGCTAATAACAGAAACTACTGTCTCCCACTATCCATTTTCCTTTTTTCTTTTTAGTGATAGGTTCCTACACACACACACAATTTTTATCAGGGCTTATAGACACCAAGCCAGAGACTATATTTCCCATCTTCCTTGTTAGGTAAGCATATCCATATGGTAAAATCATTGCCTTGCCAATGGACTATGAATGGAAGTGATGTGTGCAACTTTTATGTTACTTTCATAAAAGGAAGTTGTTTACCTTCCACTTTCTCTTGCCCCTTCCCAAACGCTAGAATGCAAAACTGATGATGGTAAGCCACCTTTGACAACATGGGAGAGGCTAATACCCTGAGGAAGGATAAAACAATAAGGTGGAAGGAATATGAATACCTGAATGACTTAATGGAGCAGGAGCACATATTCTGGAATGTCTCTAGAATGATTCTACGAAGCAGTCACCATATTCTGGCATGTCTCTGTTTCAATAACTCAAGTTTACCCTAACAACCCTAAGGTATGGGAGGCAGTCCCTACTTTTGGGTAGGATTAGAAAAGAAACAGATTTATTTATGAATGGGCTGCTCTAGCTCACAGCCACCATAGGTGCTTGGAGCTTTCCCAGACCAACTTGCAATGTCATATAGAAATTTTAAAATATGACTGCAAATTCTATGACGTTTCTCACATCAAGAGATAGGATCTGTGTCTCCTCTCCATGACTAGGGGAAGGCCTATGTCTACTTTTATTCATAAAGAATTCCAGAAGCGGCGCTAGTGCCCTCAGAGGTGGGGTCATAAAAGGCCATGCAGCTTCCATTTGTTAGCTAGAATATTCACAGTGGAGCCCTGAGCCACCATGTTAGAACTCCAACGATCCAGAGACCACCGTACTGGAGAAACTGCACAGAGATGCTCAGGTCAACAGTCCTAGCAGCGGATCCTTCAGTCATCCTGGATTCTCAGATACTTCAGCCTCAACCATTTGAGACATCCCCAGATGTCAGAGACACTTTGGACAAAATGAAACAGAAGAGCCCTTTGCTCTTTCTGAATTCCTTACTCACAGAATCATTAATTCTATATTATGCCACCAAGTTTTGAAGAGGTTGGTTACACCTAATCTCTCTCCCTAAGAATAAAGAACAAGTTGGATGACAAGGCATAAAAATTCACTGTCCTCCCAACCACCCAAAATCTAACAATTGGGATTCCTCCTGAAAAGATAATGAGATGTCTCCAACATGATCTTCTTCTTAAGGTAATAGAAGCCTGTAGTCTTCACTGATTCATGCCCAGAGGTGTGGGTCCTCTGAGCTATTCCTGGGCTTGGTATACCATATGCCACAATACTGAGAGGCAGTAGTGTTCAGATATAACAACAGAGTGTTTGACACTATTATGCACAATTTACTTAAGAAAAACAAGTGTTTAGAAGGCCCCAGGTGACAGCCCAGCCTTGGTCCTTTTTGACACACATCTAAGGTAAGCTTTTGTGAAAAGAATGTCCTGCAGATTGTGTCCAATAATCTAGGAAATGTTACCATAGAAATGCTGAGTCTTGGTGGCATCATCCTAATGACTTTGGGGCAGTACCACTACAAGATTTGATTAGTAATGGCGTCCCATTATATAATTTGGATTTCTGTGATTTCTCTCCTTGAAAGTATGCTGCTTGCAATAACTTGGAGCTTACAATGAATTAAAGTCTGTGAACTTGCTGACATATACTGGCAGCCAGGATGGGATCAGCCCACAGGAAGAAAAAGAAAAGCAAATCTCCCTCCCTGCTGTAAGTGATCTCTCTGCCACTGGGAGCCCCTGAGTCTTTGTTAACCCATGTTTGCTAGGACCCTGGCCAATCGTAGGATAAGCCTGCTAGTTGAAATAAAAATATGTACCCTGTTTAACCCATTAGCTAGTTTAGTCCCTGGAATGCACTGCACAACCATATTGTTTTAATTGTAATTTCTTCTGAAGATCACACTGAACCTGCTCATTGTTCAGTAAGTCATGCACTGGCCTTTGGCCAAAAGCAATAACTAGACCAAAGTTTACTGATGGAATGAGAAAGCAAATTAGGAAAAGCTTTGCCATTTACATAATTGGATTTCATTTAGACATGCTTATACCTGTAAAAACCATTGTCGGTGGATACCTACTTTTCCTGAAGCTTGACTGACAGAATGTACTTTTCCTCTTGAAGTTTAAGGTTTTAAGTGCCCACTGGCTCTCTTTCCTCAGCACTGCCCACTGCCACCACCGCTTTGTCAGAAAGCATTCATGCTTAAATTTATTTTTATTGTAAACCATGTCCTGTGCTATCAAGTTTTAGGAAACATTTAAATATTCATATGAGCCAAGTTAGTCTCTGAGAAATAAAGGTCCAGTGGGGATTTTCAAAAAGCCCTTCAGCGGTCATATATCCTAGTAACAGTTCATTGTTTCCTTAATGCACTGGTACTTTCCAGAAGACAAAGCCCACTAAAGATGCAGCAAGATGCGTTGGGAAGTACAGAGTCCTAGACTATAGCTTCGTGTTAAGTGAGAGCCTTCCAATGATTAGACGTGATATTACTCAGGACCCCTAAGGAGTCTGACATGACACAATCTGACTTCCTGTTACCAAACTTTATCTTGAGTATTCTGATTACGAGTTCAACTAACACTCCCTTCCCACATCCTCCAACATCTTAACATCGGCATTGTAATGCTAAGAGTTACAGGAGTCCTTCTTGCTTTAAGGGTACCTCGTCCTAGGGAATCCAGCCAAGTATAAGTAAAGCAAGAGCCCACCAGGTAAGACCTCTTCCAAAGGAATAAAAATATTTTTTCCCAAAGGATCCTTTTAATTTTGCCAAATTATAACTACGCTGGAAAAATCACTTTCTCCTGCTTAAATATTAAAAAGAATGTTCCCTTTAAATATGTTTTATTATATGGCCACCACTTTAAATGTGAAGGGCAGAACAGGCTAGTCCTATGTCTGCGAGCTAATCCATGAGCAGCTTCTGAATGGAACCACAGTTAGAATGAACAGTTATTCTTAGAAGAGAGAAGGTTTGGGTAGTGGTGCTCAGTTTGCTCCTAACTACTTGACCTTGGGTGAATCACTCTATCCTTTAGACCTCAATTTGCTCATCTATAAAATTAAGGCAGAAATAGAGGATCCTGCAAGTTGTTTCTTCTCAGTTCTATGGATGAGGAGGACAGTGATGGACTTGGGTGTTTATAGTTATTTAACTTCTGCTCTAATGTGTGTATCACCCACTTAAGTCATGTAACAGACCATCACTATTGAGCCCCTATTAAATGGAAAACATGTTGGGCACTATAAGCAATACCAAAGTGGGAGACAGAGAACCTGGCCTCAGGTAATTCCCAATTTACTTGAGATGATGAGACAAGACATGAAGTAATGTGGTGTCACCACACAAGTTGCTATCAATGTCAGTCCCTACTGCATAGCTGCACATTTTTAAGAGCTGCCTTCCAGCAGCTAAACCTTTCCAAACCCTGAGTCTGTGAGAGCCACGCTAATCGACGTATGAGAAGACACACCCTCACTAGTTTGATCTGTAGTTTTGAACCCCTTCCTCCAGCCTCAGATATCCATATGCCCATCCAACTCCTGCCTTCACTCGAACACTGTGAACAATCCACAGTATGGTTTTCTCTACTCAGTTTCATATGAATTGTGTAAGTGTGCAGGCTAAGGTAGCAGAGTCCCAAAAGCTAGGGTCACTTAAGCCAGAACTAGGTATTTGTTTCATGTAATAACAGTCCAGAGGCTGGAAGAGTAGTCCTATTATTCTCCATGCTCGGATCCCTTTTCTGGATCCAAGCGAGCAGGTGCAGTTTCATGCATTGCGACAGCCCAGCAAGCAATGGCAATGGCAGAATAAATTGGGTGTCACCATCTTGAAGTGTCCAGTGTTTAAGTGAAGAAACTACCATAGCCTTGAATTTGCTTAAATATCCCAAAGCATGCCTATCCCCACACTTCCCAAGTGAATTCTGTAACCCAGAGTGTTTTCACAGGATGTCCTCGAGTTCCCCTGAGAATTTGATATGTTGTGATGAAGAACATTTGCGGTGGAAAACATCAAGCTAAATAGGGAGAAGAATAACGAAAGGCGGTGTAAAGGACACAATTTCTGAAATGCAGGCAAGAAGTTTGCATTAAGAGGTTTGCTGGTATTGGGGAGAAATAAGACCAATGTTGGCGTTCAGCCTCTTGAGGTGTGTTGTGCAGTGGGATTGCTTCAAGCTTGAAAAAGAGTTTAAAGGGCTGTTTCCAATGTGCAAACTTAAAACTTCAACTTTTGTTGGATGGGGTAGGAGAGGGTGACGGACTGTGGAGTGACACTTCAAATGAATAACATTTATAGTCTCCAGTAAGTCAGGAGAGGAAATGTGGAGAGAACAGAGGTAGTCATCTGCAACATTCAAAGATCCAAGGAAAATGGGTCTAAATGAAATCGTCCTCACAACAGAGTGTATCTTTCGGCGGGGGGGCCCCAGAGAAAAGAACATTACACCTCACATCTGCAGCCTGAATACGTGTGATAAGGAATTCATGAGCTCCAGAATGTGCCTATGACCTTTCTTCTACTATCAGCTAACACTTATATAAATGGGATCATTTTCAGAGGCGCAGGAGGGGAAGTAAGAGCAGCAGGAGCACACAGAAACACTGCTTACCTCTCATATTTATATTTTTCTTTGTGGAATAGCAAAAAGTATCTTCTTCCGTAACCGAATTTCTTCAAAATCTTTTTAAAGCAGAGTATTCCCTAAATATTTATATGGAAAAAAGTTATGCTTATAACCAGTAGAATGTTATTCTAATCAGAGTCTTCTTTGAATATTCTTTCCAACACTAAGTTTCTGGTTCCAGTCCTCATAGTCCAGCATAATGAGTCCTGCTTTTTGTTAACCACCCTCTTAAAAGTTTTTTTAAAAACTTTTTACCTAAAAAGTTTTTTAAAAAAACATACCTACTTCTACATTATTGTTATTCTAATTCAGTCTACTTGTTCAGAGATAAAACCAGGTTGATACATTAAATGTTAACATAAAATCTATGATGAATTGGACCTAGCTTTACAAAACCTAAACTAGGCAATACAAAAATTTATCTCATTTCATGACAGATTTACTTACAAAATTCTGTGTTGAAAATATTATATTTTTGAAACTCTAACTAAAATCTGTGGTGTATTATCTAGGGTGAATAGTCACACCTAAAAATTGTATTTTCACATATAGATTTCTTTTATATATGTGTGTGTTTATTTAGTTTTGTTAAATCTTAATTATTCTAATTACTAAAAAGAAATTATAAGTATGTGACATGATAAGGGTGCTAAGTATTGCTACAAAAGCAATATCATCTATATAAATAAAAATGTAAATGTTCATTTGTTCAAAATCTCAAATCTCTGAAAATTCTTCACCGATTGCTTTGAAATTTTGATACAACGTTGCATTTGAATACATGTGTGTTTTTATATTCCTACATTATATAGATGTCACACCTGTGACAGGTAAAAACATGCTTTTTTGGAAAAACAGTACCACAATATTATTCAGTCTAACATTCAAAGCCAGGCAGTCATATACATGTCTATCAACACTATTGTGGAAACAGATGAAAAGGGACGGGGCTGGGCTGGGGCTTGGGGCGTGGGCGGCTGCCGTGGTCCTCCCCACAGCTGACAGCCTAGGGCTCCTGGGGAGTGTGGCGGGCGAGGGCAGGGAGCTTCCTCGGCTCCTTTTTCTCCAGCTTTTGGGCGGCTCAGCGAGGGCCCCTGCCTGTGGGAGTCAGGAGTGGTCGGCCTGCTTCAGGCCCGCGGGGCATGGGGTGCAGGGCTCAGGCCACCGGTGGGGAGCGGGGGTGCAGGCCGGCGCTGGGGGGCCCAGGCTGCAGAGGTGCACATGTACAAGGCCAGACCCGCTGGGGTGGGGAGGGGTGAGGGCGGTGGCGTGCCAGGGGCAGGGGCAGCCGCCTGGGAGGATGCATTGTATACCCACAAGCATTGTGCAATTAAACATATTAGAAACGTGTGCTTTCTTTTTTCTTTCTTTACCATTTAACCAGACTGAGCCACAGCAACGTGTGGCCAGGTACAGCTAGTAATATATAAATCTATCAAATCAACACATTGTACAGCTTAAATTTACATATATGTCAAATATATTTCTATTTTCAAAAAATCAAAAAATATATAGATTTCTTGAAAGCAGGCTACACGTGTATATGAGAAGGTGGAAACTGACCCTCTGGCCTCCTTACTCTGAAGCCAGGTTTGAGACACCAGCACAGACAGTGACGCAGAACAGCCAACATGCCAAAAGGCTCACTGCTTTGTATTTCCCTTCCTCCGTACAGCAGCGTCTGTCTTTTCAGCGTAAGAACCACTTCCCGAGAAAGTGCTCTGTTGCCCAAGCGTTAGCACATCCACCCCTGGGCCCTTCAGCTGGCTACGTCTTGCTAGACTTTTCACCTTTTATATTTAATGCCTGTGATCAGATAAAAGGTGGACCCTGCTCCACCAGGCAATCGCTTCCAGAAAAGCAGATTAGCTGAGTCTTCCCTTTTAAAGGTAGAGTCATTGTAATAACCCACTACAGAGATCTGCTTGGCATTCAGGCACTTGGAAATACAACAAATATTAGTTCTGTGATTTTATTTCAACAAATCAAGGCCCCTTCTTTCATTTTCAGTTGACAAGAGCCCTATGTTCACCATTTACAAAGCTCAGATTTGAAGATTCCATGTGAGCAACCCCGGTTGTGATCCCTGTTCCCCTCTCTGAGAACACTGGCTGTTTACAGAGGGCAAGCTGCTGTTGTGTGATTCAAAGCATTACTAATTAAAACCTGTTACCTTCCTAAGGGCAGATATATTCTCCTCCAGAGCAGCATTTGTCTGTCCCATTAGCATTAATGGGAGTAACACAAGTGCATCGAGAGGAGAATGGTCCCCTTGGGTCTTTGAACTTAAGTCTACTTCAAAACTGAAACCGATATATACAATGGTATCATTGATGCCATTAAAAATCATTATACTTTACTGCAACTTTTATAAAAGTAATTGTAAGCTTCATGAAATATACTTGGCTCCTGGGAGTTGTGCATTATTAGGCTGAGACTGGACATGATAAAGTGAATTACACTATAATGCTTGAAAAATATTTTGGCCAGGGGAATTTATTAGATTTAGTCAAGCTTGTGCAGAAGTATGTGTTCATAAAGACAATTAGCTTGGGCAAATTTTAAAAGCATCTGCAATTCCATACGAAAATTCAGGAAAGGAACTGGCTAAAGGTGCAACTCAATGCAACCCACTATCTTTACAATGATATGTCTTAATGGGCTGCTATAAAATACCGTCACCTTGTGTCTCTGTAATATCCTTCATTTGCATAGTCTTAAGTGTTTTACAGGCATTATACAGCTGATGTTCCAATTATTTTAGGAGTAGAAGGAGGGCTTTTTTTTTTTCAGATTCTAAAATTGAGGTTTAAAGAAACGACGTGGTGGTCAGGGTCAGGGATGACGAAAAGGGACGGCTTTCTGAGTACTGACTTGAAACACCAATCTACAGGATTCGGGTTCTGGGGAGTCAGGCTGGAATGCTCTGAATTTCCAACCTAGAGGTCCTTATCTGCACAATTAGCTGTTGCAGTCACTGTCCTGGGAGGTGGCTAGTGTGCTCTTGAACCGTGGGACCATGAGCAAGTTTAAGTTTCCTCGTGTGTAAAATACAGATTACAAAGTACCGACCTTATGGGATTGCTTTAAATATTAAATGACTTAATCTATATAAGACCCTTTGAGTAGTGCCTGGCACATAGTAAACACTTATTACTAACCTTTCAGTTCATCCAGGGTTATGTTATCCATAAGAAATGGCGTATGGTGAGAGTTGCTTGGCAGAGAGAACTACGCCCTGACTTCTCTCTCCCCCAAAGGCAGTCCCATCACACTCTATTGCAATAATTTTCAACCTTTTTCATCTCATGGCACACATATTACTGAAATTCTGTGGCACACCAAAAAATACCTTCTTTGCCAATCTGACAAAAAGATACATAGAATTTTGATTCATTCACACTGAATGGCTATTGTTGTGGTGGCCATTGTCATTTTTTTATTTGAGAACCTAAACAAAAATGGGTCCATGCCCCTCACTAAATAGTCAGGTGTTACATGTTTTTAAAAATTCTTGCAGCATCCTTTGAGATAGCATGGGGGGACCTGGAAAGTATTATGCTAAGAGAAATAAGCCAGTCAGAGAAGGACAAGTATCACATGATCTCATTCACATGTGGAATCTAATGAACAAAATAAGCTGGTGATTAAAATAGATACAGAGACATAGAAGCATGGAACAGACCAATGAATCTCAGAGAGAATGTGGCGGTGGGTGGATGGTGGGAAGAGATCAACCAAAAACTTGTATGCATATTTGCATAACCCATGGACACAGACAATAGTGTGGTGAAGGTCTGGGGCAGTGCACAAAATTTATGCATGGGTAGGATCCCTAGGCCTTGCCAGCAATCAGGGCTGATCTATGGGGCAACTGGCAGGGCAATCAGGGGGCAGCCCTGCTGGCACCCACCTTGGCCAGCCTGGTGCCTCCCACTAGCCAGTTCCTCCCACCACTACCACAGCTGGGCCTTTAGGCTAGAGGCAGCTCCTGCATTGAGCATCTGCCCCCTGGTGGTCAGTGTGCACCATAGCAACCTGTCATACCACTGTTCGGTCAAGTTGCATATTAGGCTTTTATTATATAGGATAGATTAGCCACCCATTGATTCTTCTAACTAGTAAGTGGTGTCTGCAATGTCTGAACCTGTCTTGTGTTGCCTGAACCAGAACTCCAGGGGTTTGAAGTCTTCTCAGTAAAGACACATTAGGCCACATCTCTGAATGTGCTGAAGGCTAGAATACCAGTGGTGCCAAAAATATCTCCTTTCATGGTCTTCTCTCATGTGTGGCTGCCCAGCCAGTCATGAGATGGGAAGAAGGAAGGGTACCTCGGGAGACCTGCCTATTATATCCTCTTTAAATCCAACAAGGTAGTTCCTCTCATGTGCCCCTTCAGCATCTTACAGAGCTCCTTAATGCTTCTCACATTTTGCTGACATTATCTATGGTTTCCTCCACTGAATAGTAAACTTCTTAAGGAGAGAGACTATATTTTGTTTAACTTTGTACTAGAACAGTGCCGATATTAGTGAACACCCACATATTTATTAAACACAAAACTCCTGGGCAAAGGAGTTTGCCAAATCACTTCTTGGAACCGTGAATTTTAAAAGCATTCTTGCAGTTCCTAATTCAGGTTAGAGTACTTTGAGTCTTTTCTTGAAGGTGATTGGATTTGCTTCAAAGTTGCCTTCAGATTTCTCAGCTTTCTAGCAATTACTACATAAATGCTAAATTGGACATTTTGTCTTATTTTTAGATGTCAGCAATAATAAACTGAGCCTGTATTTGCTTTTAAAATGTAATGAAGGTAAAATTAGACCACCAGATCAACTGTGCAGATTATTTTCATATCTTTGAGACTTAAGCAAACTAACAAAAACTGTAGTCCCCAGAAAGCTTAAGAAGTGTTCAAAATCACTGGCATAATAAGTGTTTCTGTTTTTTAAATCTATCTATTTAGCATCTCAATAAACCTTATCAACATGCTTTCATTCCACTTGCAATTTCCTGACCTCCAAGTTGAAGACTTGAGCCCTGAATTCTGCTCCAGAGTGAGTAATCACGGGGAGCCCCTGGCAGAACCTATGCCCGAACTACAAATACATCATCTTCAGCATTGTAAATCAAAGCCTCAAAGAGCATCATTTAGCCTGCAGCTAAGATTGCTTGTTTATCAGATGGTGCCTGGTTTAGCGTGGAGCAGTCCCTTGTAAATCTCTGGGGCCTTTTACAGCGTATACTTAAGCAAGCACATGGACTCCTGGGAGGCTTTCTGAGAGCTTTAATGACTGTGGGCTGCTAAAAGATCCAGGCCTTGGTTTAGTTAAAGTGGCTACGGGTACAGTTTGGCTCCATTTTGTAAACTCACAAAGATAAAGGCGTCTGCTTTCCCCAAAGTGAGGGCAAGCATTTGTTTCTTAAGGAATCTTTATATCCAAAGTGTTGATGTTCTCGTGGCTTTGGGCATTTTGACCTTTTGTCTGCAAACCTTTGATTTACTGAGGGAGAGAGTTCTTTCTCTAGGCTTTATTGCCATTCTGGACAGACAATGAAACTCATGGGACTCTTCAAAATTACACGCCAAAAAAAAAAATGATTTGGGATTAACGCTGTACTCATCACACATCATGGTATCCCACTTTCCCCGCCCCACACCCTACCCCCTCGCCAAATGTAACAGTGCAACCTCTCTTTAGTTACACTTAAGAGTAAATATGTGCCCATGCTTCTCCAACAGGGCAATTAACGTCTCTGCCACAGACCCTGCTGGCTGCTTGCTCACACTTTGTTTCTTGGAAAAAGAATAGTTTATAGATTCTAGCCATGTAGCTAAAGGTAGCAAAGGAAAATTGTCCGCCAAATTCCCATTGGTTTAAAAACCTAGCTACTTGCTAGAGTCATGAATAGCTTATTGACTGAACATATCACCAAGGACCCAGGCAGCCAACCAACTACTTGAATGATGGACGTTGGAAAAGACCTGGTAAAATTCACTAATTAAAGAAAGCTTTACACAGTTCTTTCTTATATGGGGTCTCTTTGATACAAGTTAATTAAGGTACTATTCAAAACCTTCACCTGACATGGGAAGAGTTCCCTGGAGAGCTGGAGGAGCAGCAAAGCACATTAAGGGGCTTGTGTCTTGTTTTCAGGCTCTGATCAATTGTTTCCATGCTAATTTCATAGCTACCATGGTCTGCGTTTTGAAAACCAGTCCTTTTCCTAAAGCATGCCCTTTCTTCCGAAGCCAAAGCTTAATGTTTTTGCATTGGCTTCTATTCAGGGTAAAGAGGTTTTTGTTCTATGGGGCGGGGGGGGGGGGGGGGGGGGGGGGGGGGGGGGGGGGGGGGGGGGGGGGGGGGGGGGGGGGGCAGGTTGTTTGGTATTTTGTTGTTGTTCTTGTTCTTGTTTACTAGTAATTTTACTGCTCTCCAAACAAGCACACTGCTATGGGTAAGTTCTTCCCACTTGGCATCATTCTGATAAACGGGCATTCAAGCCGGGGACTCTTGAGGATAAGTACACAATACTTGTCATAAAAGCTAAAAATATGTGCACCTGTTGCATCCTGCTGAAATCACAACAAGCTGGCACAGCACTTGGGAAATAAAAGTTTAACTGACTCACATGCTTCCTGAAAATAGACTTTATACACTTATTCCTCCAAAACCAGGTCTGAGAGACAGTCTGTAACATTCGAGCAAATTAGAAGACAGATGGTGCTAGTGAGTCCCTGAATGGTTGTGGCGGGGAAAGACGGGGAAGTACTTTTTCTTTTCCCGTGTGTACCTGGTGACCACATTTTGATTCCCCTTCACTATAACCCTCAATCAGCAAGGCATATGACACAAGGGCTCTTTGGAATACAGGTAACATTATACTCTACTCATTTCATTCATTCATGTGAGAAATGTTCATTAAGCACCTGTTGTGCATGGGGCGAGGCTCTGGGGCATAATTTCTCTATTCTCGGTGGAGCATGTAGTCTAATAATGAAGGGAATCCACTAATAAAATAATAAAAGTGTATAACATTACAACATGGACAAAACTTTTAGCGGAGAGATACAGAATACTGTGAAACTCTGGAAAGCTGTGGAATTCTATCTAGTTTGGAAAGTCAAACACAACTCCACTGAGAAAATAGCACTGGGATCAAAAGCCTAAGTCAGAGTTATCTAGGCAAAAGGGGAAAGGAAAAACATTCCTAATAGAAGAACTGCATATGCAAAGGCCCTGTGGCAGGAGGGAACTTCGAGCAGGCCAGGCTGACTGAAGAGGAGAACCCAAAGAGGAGCTTACTGCAGGCTGAAGTTGGACCTTGCAGCACTCCTTAGTCCATATTAGTTTTGTGCATATCATCTGAGCAATGGGAATTACTGAAGGAATCTAAGCAGGGACTGAAAAAAAAAATCAAAGCTGCATTTTGAAAATATCACATTGGCTGCAGAAAAGAAAAGACATTAGGGACAGTCAGGATCCACTTTCATAGGGAGATGAATTAAGGGTGAGTTGCAGGACCTCATGCAAGAGATAGTGGAAGCAAGGACAGATGTAATGGTGGAAATTCGGGAGGAAGTAGACAGATTTGAGAAATATTTAAAAGGTGAAATCAATAGGACTTCATGACTGAACATTCAAGATATGGGAGAAAGAGGTGTCAAGATGACTCCTCAGCTTCGGATATGCTGAACTGAATGGGTGGTGGTGTTATTTAGTGTCCTCGGGGAAAATGGAAAAGGACCAGGCTTAGGCACAAGGATAAGTTTTGGACATAATGGATTTGAAGTGGCTTTGAAACATCCAGAGATATCAGGCAGGCAATTGGATAAACTGGCCTGGAATTCTCAGGCCTGAATACAGATACCATCTGTAAGACATCTATGTAGGGTTGACCACAGAAGCCATGTGTATTCGTTTCCTAGCACTGCCATAACAAATTGCCAAAATATGGTGCTTAAGACAACAGAAATTTATTCCCTCCCAGTTTCTGACCAGATGTCTGAAATCAAAGTGTCAGCAGGCCCCTGCTTCCTTTGAAGGCTCTAAGAAGGACCTTCCTTGCCTCTTCCAGCTTCTGGAGGCTGCCAGCAATCCTAGGCAGTTCTTGGCTTGTGGCCACATTTCTCCAATCTCTGCCTCTGTATCCACATTGCCTCCTCCTCTTCTGTGTATAGTCCCTTCTGTCTGCATCTCTTATGGAACACATGTCGTTAAGTTTAGGGCCCATCTTGATAACCCAGGATCCTTACAAGATCCTTAATGTAATTACATCCACAAAGACCCTTCTTCCAAATAAAGTCACATTTATAGATTCCAGGAGTTAGAATGTGGACATGTGTATTTGGGAGTCACAATTCAACCCAGTACAGCATGGATGTGTCATATGGAAGAAATCACCTCAGGAGGCAATATAGAGTGAGACGAGAAAAGGGTCTGGTGCTATGCCTAGAGGAGCTCCAGTATTAATTGCATCATGTAGAATTCCATACACAGCAATTCAGTCCATTGATTAAAAGATTCCTTGGGAGTCTGAGATCATTATTAATTAGAAACTGCCATAGTTGCACATTCATTCATCATTCTCACCCATTACCCTTTCATATACATTTTCCTAAAATCTTTCTTAAAATTCTTCTGTCCAGCATACTTAGCACCTAACTAGCACTCTCATTAATTGCTCTCTAAATGTTCTACATGCATTAGTCCTAGTGTGCTCCTTGATGGCAGACTATGTGTATTCTATGTCCCTGAGATTTCCCCCAGCATTCAGTATAATCCTGGACACATGAAAAATATCCATTAGATACTTTGTGATTGAAGCATGTTATATTAGTTTAGTATTATTCATTTTCCATTATCATTACTTTTCTATTATTCATTTTTAGAATTTCTATTAAGCCACAAACTGAGTGCCTTGAAACAGTGCAAATTTATTATCTTACATTGAATAAGTTAAAAGTCCAACACGGGTCTCACAGAGCTAAAATCAATGGGTCATAAGGGCTGCATTCCCTTCTAGATGCCCTAGGGGATGATTCCCTTCCTTGCCTTCTCCAGCTTCTAGAGACTTCTAGAGACTCCTTGGTTCATGGTCCCCTTCCTCTATGTTCATAGCCAGCAACAGCAAGATTAGTCCTCACATCACATTGCCCTGATAGCATCTTCCGCCTTCCGCTTCCATTTTTCTAGAAATGTGTAATAATATTAGATCTTCCTAGATACTCTAGGATAAATTCTCTCTTTGAAGGTCAGCTGATCAGCAATCTTAATTCTATCTGTAACCTAAACTCCTTTTGCCATGTAAGGTAACATATTCATAGGTCCCCATGATTAGGATACATAAATATTGGGGTGGGAGTGGTACTTATCCTGCCTGTTCTAAATTTATTCACACTTACTCATTAGCTCACTTGGCCAAGATGTTTGCCTTTGAACAGAGGCTCTGGGAAAACAGACTCTCCTTCCTACTTCCATGAGGAAGAAGACTTCTAAACAAAAGCATCAAGAACTATTGATTGATAGTGACCAGCTGTGAAACAACAGAAAAAAGACAAGCATTAAAAGCTGGCTCCTGGCCCAGAAGAGAAGTGTTTATTAGGTCTTGAAAATCCTGTGGCATTCGAATTTCCTCAGTATTTTATCATCATACTGCTTAGTCAAATGCCTGGTAAGGAGAGTGACTCTATAATTATCATCTGAATCAGGACATCATTAAGAACATAAGGGAGACAGCAGGTGTAAAGTGGGTGTGGGGTCACCCTAAAAGAGGCAGAGTGAAGCCAGATTAAGTGCTATTTACCTGGTGATCTTGACCAGAAAGGATGAAGGCTATCTCATGTCCACATGAGACACTTGCTATTTCTCCCTGATCACTAGTGTGAGACCAACTCGGTCACCTATGAAGTGCCAGGGTCCCAGCCAGCTCTGTCCTTAGATTTATCCCTTCGGTTCTCCTTGCTTTGTCCACCAAAACTTCAGCATACTTCAAAGTGCTGCTTTGCATTTACATAGTCCTTGTCTTGTCAAAGCACTTCCACATGTTCCTTTGGGTCCTCACATTAGCTCTATGAGACAGGCCAGGAAGCAGCAGCCTTGCCTAAGAGGAAGCAGGCTAGGTGCAGAAGAATCAGGGGGCCTTCCCAAAGTCACAAAGCTTCTTAAACCCAGAACCCAAACCTGGTCCCAGTCCAGGGCTCTTTCCCTCACTGTCAGACTCAGCGAGGTTGTCATCAGCCCATATGTGTAACCATATTAGTCAGAATCCTGGAAGGACCAGCTAGTTTGCCACCACCTTATCAAGGGCCTATTTGAGACTTTGCACCTGAGGTTTAAAGGAAAATGGTACACACACTGAGGTGTCTTCTCCAACTTGACTTCTGAATGGGCTACGGGAACATTAAAAGCATGTGTTCTTTGCCTCCAACTATTCTGGAGTCAGAGCTGTTCCCATCTCCACTCTAGCAGGTGGCTGCAGTAGATCTCTGAACAAGGACAATGACACTTTTGATATGTAAAATGTAATTTTCCCTCCTTTCATTAACACTTTTCCAGAGAGCAAATCTCATAACTCAGGCAAATGTGAAACTATTCCCTATCTGCCAGTGGATTATATAGATAAGAATTGGTGGCTCTAAAGTGATGCAAGATTAGTAGTACATTACAAATAAAGCTAACACTTTTTCATCATATAGGTTAAAGTTGGGAGAAAAGACAGGAAGAATTTTTGTTCTGCCCTTGGAGAAATAGAATATAGGTTTTAAAAAACAGCATTTGGGGATCATTTTCCCCAAATAGTCTATTATTCCTAAAAAGCATCAAAGAGGAAAGATTATAGGGGAGGAGGTTAGGGGGAAGGACTAATATTCAGGTTTCATAATAACGGAATTTTCAAGGATTGTTTTATGAAAGTTTAGAGTTCCAGCTGGGAGGAAGGGCTTCTAGTGAGTATAGGTGTATGTTAGTAAGAAAGCAAAATCAGACCAAATTTCTCAGTATCTGTTCACTGTCAATGTTTTCATTCATTCACTCAAAACATATTCATTGAGTGCCCACTGTGTTCCAGGCACTATTCTATGTCCTGGGCAAGAAAACAGACAAATTACATGAAATTTTGAAATAGGAGGAGTTTTGAAAATTTGTTCAGTTGCTTAATCCAAAATAAGGAAGTCAAGAAATTCCAGAGTTTGGACAATTTGGTAAGAATTTTTACTGGAGAAAATCCATCTATGGCAGAGACTAGGAGAAGACTGATCCGAGCCCTGGGTTCGAAGCCAGCCCAGTCGCAGATAGTTCTCCATGGCCTTCTTTGAAAAAGGAGAACAATCTCTCAATGATCCTCTCAAGCTGATGTTTTAAGATAATAAGTTGCTATTGCTGGATTGTTTGTAGAAAATCGTGTTAGGAGAAATGTTAATTTACATGAAATGGGGAAAGGCGGCTTTATTTAAAGACTCCAAGGAAATTGATGTTTACTGGCTAAAAGGTTTGAGTATTAAAATATTTAGATATAGTGTATTTAAGGGTGAGGGATGCTGATAGAACAAGTTCATACTCACTTTCAGCCCTAAATATACCCAGAGCTCTCCCTCTTTATAAAATCCTGAGTCGACACCCTGCACTGCAACCTCGCATTCTGCCTCACCCTCTCCAGTTTGGCCCTGCTCCTCACACTGGAGAACTGCTCATATGTATGACAAGCACCTTTGAGCTCTGGTCCTGTGGGTCTTGTTACCATGCTTGGGTAGCCTACATTTCTGCTGGATTCTGGTATTTTCCATGTGTGGCTGGAAACCTTCTTTCCCTCGCCCCACCATTTTTCAGCCCTTCCTGCCTCTCCAAACCAGGGTAACTCCCTTTCACATATGCTCCCTCCCTTCTCTAGGACAGTCTCTACTTGCTTACTGGCTTTCCGTCCATCTTCCCACTGGACCAGCAGTTCTATGAAGGTGGATAGTGCCAACAAGCTCAGTGCCTGGTCCACAGTTGCTACACCGACATGGAATTGATTTTAATCTGTGAGAGGTGCCCCTCCTCTGTACTCTCAGGAAACCCACGTGGACACCAGATTATTCAGTTGGTTTACTTAGCTTTTCCACTGAGGAAGGAGAGGGTGCATCTTTCTTCCTCAGTGGCAGATATGGGGTAGACTCTCAGAGTTCAACATCAGTTCATAAATCTATAATTAATTCTGTGTCTATCTTAAGCAATACCAGTTAGCTTAACTACTAATGAGGTTTTGTTTTTCAGAAAAAGTAGGCCAAACATAAGCTACCTCTAAATGTTAGCCCTTCCATTCCAAGCATTGGCATCATTTTTCTTAATACCGAAGGCTTCGCCGTGTGGTGAGCAGTACCCTAATGACAAGGCGGCACAGGATTCCCGTCATGTTGTGTTTATTATGTTAACTGGTAGGCCTGTCAGTACTACTTGTTGGACACCTACTCTGTGGTATCTCCCAGCCAAGTATTAAGTTTGGGAGAGAGGGCTAACCCACAGTAATCTCTGAAGCATGTGAAACATCTGGACACCATATCAAGTACTGGCTATGAGGGAACAACCATCATTTAAGTTATTAGTGTGGCTCTGTAATGCCTCTGAGGAAACAAGAAATCAGTCCCTGCTTCTCCCCCTCGGGAACCTCCTGACAGTGGTGTTAAGCCGGGGGACTTCAGTTAATGCTGCCAACAGCTCACTTCCAGAGAAGCAGATGCGAAGTATTTTTCTCCCGACATTGACTGCCACAGAGTGAATTTGTTGACCTTTTCAATATGGACAAAGTTTGGCTTTTAAAGTTAGCTTTCTGAAGAGGCTGTTTTTGAGATTTAAAAACAAATATTTTTTTAAAGACAGTGATTTTTGACAACATCAGTTGTTGGCAAGAAAACAAAGCAACTAGAACTCACATAAATTGCAGATGGAAAAGCAAAATAGTATAACCATTTAGGAAAACGTATAAGGTTAAAAATAACATAAAGTTAAACATAAATGACCTAGCAATACCACCCTAAGCATTCAAATAAGAATAAATAAAACACAAGACTTGTGCATGAATGTTCAGATCAGCTTTATTCCTAATAGTGAAACTAGAAATAATCTAAATGTTCATTGACAGGTGAATGGATAAAGTGTGGTATGTAGCCATACAATGGAGCACTACTCAGCAATCAAAAGGGACAAACTACTTAAATATGCAACTACATGGATGAATTCCAAAAACGTTATGATGGGTGAAAGAAGTCAATTATTATTCATATGGATTGTACAATTCTTTTTTTTTCTAGTTGCTCAATGTTTTATTACTAGCAATTAGGTGACATCGTGCTGATATACTTTACAATGAGTTTTATTAGCTGCTTCTTGTAATTATTTTGAAGCACACTTGCTATTTCCTCATTTTTTTTATTGCTTAAAGTATTAAAACAAATGATAGATAAGTATTACAACAAATGATAGATAGATCTCCAATTTTTTCCCCTTGCCCTTCCCCCCCTCCTCCCTAACCCCCAGTTTCTTGTGTCCATTGATTATGCTCCTATGCATGCATGCAAGTCTTTTAGTTGATCTCTTAATTCCCCCCCAACCATCCCGAGCCTTCCAGCTGTAGGATGATAGTCTGTTCAAGGCTGCTCTGTCTCTGTATTTGTTTATGTTTATCATTTTGTAATGCTCTTTATTATCCATAAATAAGTGAGGTCATGTGGTAGTTTTCTTTTATTGACTGGCTTATTTCACTTAGCATAATGCTCTCCAGTTCCATCCATGCTGATGCAAATGGTAAGAATTCCTTCTTTTTTACAGCAGCATAGTATTCCATTGTGTAGATATACCACAGTTTTCTAATCCATTCATCTGCTGATGGGCACTTA
>PVJC01015141.1:0-35463 GCA_004026665.1 Murina feae
GGGGGGGGCTGGGTGTGTGTGTGTGGGTGGGGGTGGGGGGTGCTGGGTGTGTGTGTGGGTGGGGGTGGGGGGTGCTGCGGGCGGGGAGGGCAGACTTAGGCTGCCAGCCTGGCCGCACTATTCATAGCCCTGGGGCTGGCGTGGTTCGCATACTTGGCGTTTCTCACGTCTGGCTGGCCCAAAGCTGTCGCCCCTTCCGCTCCTCCCTACCTCCTCTCGCCTCCCCTCTCCTCCTTCTCCTCCCTCTGCCTCCCCCCTACCTTCACCCTCGCTGCCCATCTTCTGGAAACTGAGGCCTGGAGAAGGGCGTGCCTGGGGCCGGGCCTCCAGGGAGAAGCTGGTAGTAAGGAGGCTGCAGTGCGGTGGCCCAGAGCCTGGGCTCTGTCCGCAGACAGGCCGACCGTGGGCCAGGGCTCGGTCAGAGGTGCCACTGGCGGTGGGACCCCGGCAAGCCCCCGAGCTCGCAGCCCGCAGTCCGGGAAGCTTTGCAGAAGCAGCCGAGCTGAGACCTAGAGGACAGGGATCCGTAAGAGAAGATGAGGGAGGGGGAGAGACAAGGGTTACACTCCAGAGAGAGGGAACCGCGGATGTGGGGGGCCAGCCCTGATGGACAAGGACTTGGCCAGCTGGAGTGAGGGGACCCGGGACACTGCAAAGCAGCTCCCCCCACCCGCCCCATCTTTATTCTAGCACCCCCACTTGCCTGATATGGTTTCATTGAGGAAGGGGTAGGATGCAAAATAATAATAATAATAATAATAATAATAATAATAATAATAATAATAATAATAGACAAAGATCTGGAGCAGCTCCAGCACCAGGCAGACACCTCCCAAAGACCCTCTCTGAGGAGAAGCTCAGCTATCCCTTCACATTCAGAAATGGCATGCCCAGCACTCACCTTGTGCCAGGAGCTGGGGATTTGACAGTCCTGCGGGTGGAGTAGGAAGATGGTCAAAATAACCTCATAAGTATATAGACTCCAGCTCAAGGTGCAGTGAGGGGTGCAGAGGGACCAGCCCTGGTTTGGGGCCCAGGGGAGGTGTCCTGAGAAATACAGGGTGGGTAGTAGTTAATTAGGGTGTGTGTCGGTGAAGCCGGGAGGGAGCTAGAGACGAGAAAACAGCATTCCAGAAACAGCATGTGCAAAGGGCCTGAGGCTGGAAGGGTGCTGGGTCCGCAAAGGAACTGGAAGGAGGCCAGGGCCGCTGGAACCCAGAGGAAAGAGGTGCGGTGGGTGTGTGGGAGCCTGGAGGCAAGTCCCACAGAGTCTGGTGGACTGTCAGGGGAGTGGTGGCAGCTTGGAGCAGAGCAGTGACATGGCGAAGTGGATAGACCCGGGAGACGTTTGGCAAACAGAGCTCACTCTGCTGGGTGGAATGTAGGGCTGGGGCCATAGCACCTCCCATTGACCAGTTCCCCGAACGCTTCCCCAGCAGCGTTGTCAGGCTGCTATCCCAGCTTCGTTTTGTAGCCGAAGAGATAAGAAAGCCCGAGTGACCTTGAGGCCACACAGCTGGCAAAGCAGTGTGACCCTCCTCCACATCAGCCTTCTCGATCCCCGATCCTGGGGCAGTGAGTGACCGCTCACCAGCCTCCTATCTCCAGCCCTCAGTGCTCCTGTGGGTTAGCCCAGCATTTCCTACTCAGCACCAGACGGGGGGTTGGGGCCAAGATGGTGTGGTGTGTGTGTGTGTGTGTGTGTGTGTGTGAGGGAGGGAGAGACAGAGAGAGACAGAGATCCCAAGAGGCTGTTCTGCTCTTAAATGAGGTCATGCGTGTGCAGCCTGCCTGGCATATAGTAAGGACTCAACAACTATTAATATGGAGCCAGGCAGACTGGTGAGGAGTAGGATGGAGGGCTGAAGGCAATCCCATCTGTCCTCTTCTGACCACAGGGCCCAGCCCAGAAACCATCTCAGCTCCCTTAAGGGCCAGAGCCAGGGGAGGTTGTCCCTACAGAGCCACCGTCCTCCCCTCCACCCCTCCAGCTGCCTCTGGGGCATCATGGACTGGGTTAGGGAGAGGTTCAGCTCCCAGGTGGAGGGAAGGGATGACCTGGGCAGGTTGGGCAGGGCCTGGGTGAGGGGGTGGGTGGTTTCAGGGGTGGGGCTGAGCCTTTCTTCACAGGGCGCCCCGGGTGCCCTGAGGGAGCCTTTGGGAATCTGCCGAGGCCTGCCCTGGGCGGAGATGTGGTCTCAGCTTGACTAGGACGGAGCTCTCCCCTGAAAAACAAAACAGAACAACAGTGGGTGCACCTGTTGTCTTTGCCCAGGTGGTCAGACAACAGGCAGATATTCATAGAGAGAGCCACTCCCAGAGTTCTCCCTCGGTCTCCACTGAAATGGGCTTTCCAGGGCGGAGTCTCAGGATGGATATGATGATTTTGGAGAAGAATCATTGTATGCATTCTCCTGCCTCCAGGAATGACTGCCCTTCACTTGAGCTAAGAGGCCGTAGCCTCTCTCCAGTGCTCCTTGACCACAGGGAGAACCTTCCTAAGGTTCCATAGTCACCTGTCCTTCTGCAGGGGACCCTGCTCCCCTATAGGAGATGGAGAGGGGTGATCCTGGGGTGTGGTTGGGGGCTGAGGGGCCTGGAGGATGAACGGTGCGAGGCAGGGTGGAGGGAATCAGGGCCATAAGAGTGCTAGTGCTGGGCCAGCAGGGGGCTCTGCTGCACACGGACCTGCCTGCGTGTTTGTCTTGGAGTGTGTGCCTAAGAGAGCATGTGGGAACAGGCACTTGCCTGTGTGTGCGCCCTCGTGTGCATATGTTATGGGTGTTTTGTTGGCTTAGAATAGACGTGTGCGCTGTGCAGGGTGAGCCCTCAGGAGGCAGGACCCTCACACTTAGCCCAGTTTTTGCTAGGAAAATTCTTCCAAGGTCCTGACGCCATGGGACATGGCATCCCCAGAGATTGTGCCTCCGTCAGTGCAGCCCCTGATGGGTGGCAGGTCCTCATCAAAGCCAAGGACCTACTACATCCAAGTTCTGACTCCCTGGCAGCCCAGAGCTCGCCCTGTGCAGGGAGTCCTAGGGCCTCCAAAGGTGACAGTCAGAGGGGCCTGAGAGGCATGATGGAGAGGAGAGGGGTGGGAAGGACAGGTCCTCAGGCAGGACGTTCCCAGCTGCCCCGGACGGTCTCTGGGTCGGGCATGCCTCTGGGCCCCAGTGGGAGATTTGTTCACTTGTTCCATCTCCTTTCAACAGGAGTTTTTTGTGTTGTTGTTGTTGTTGTTTCCATTTGAATTCTGATCTTGCCATTTGTTTATTGTGGTAAAATAGATATAACATAAAATATATCTTTTTTATTGTTGTTCATCCTCACCCGATGCATGAAAATCAGGCAAGAGCAGGCCTTCCTTCCCCGGGCTGCCGGCACCAGCTTCCCCCTCTGGCACCCGGGACCGGCTTCATTGGGAAGGCCGTCCGGAAGGGGAGGGGAGAGAGGGAGAGGGAGAGAGAAATATCAATGTGAAAGAGAGGGACAGATCGATTGGTTGCCTCCCACAAGCACCCACGGCCAGGGATTGGGAATTTAATCTTGACCAGTTATGTGCCCTTACCAGGAATTGAACCTGAGACTCTTTGATGTGCTGGCAGATGCTCTAACCACTTAGCAACACTGGCCAGGGCTAAAACGCACCACTTTCAAGTGGTATTAAGTACATTCACATTGTAGTGCGGCCATCATCACCACCATCCATCTCTAGAAACTGTCCATCTTCACAAACTGAAACTCTATACTCATTAAACAGCAACTTATACTTCCTGTTCCCCCAGCCCTTGGCAGCCACCGTTCTGTTTTCTGTCTCTATGAATCCAGGTATCTCCTAGAAGTAGAATTATACAGTATTTGTCCTATTGTGTGTAGTGTATTTCACTTAGCATAATGTTCCTCAGGCTTCATCCATGTTGTGGCATACGTCAGGATTTTCGTCCTTTTAAAGACTGAATAAAATTCCATTGTATGTACATGCAACATTTAAAAATTTTTAATTTAAGTGTCTCCCATCACCATTTATTCCTCATACCCTCTTCCACCTCCATCACTCCTCCCCCTCCACCCCCTAGGCGGTCACCGCACAGTTGTTCATGCCGATGAATTTTTTTCTCTTTTTTTCTTTTTTGCTCAATCCCTCCACCCACCCCAGCCCACCCCCCACTCCCTGACAGCTGTCAGCCTGCGTGCTGTCTACGAGTCTGTATTTTGCATGTTAGCTCAGTTCGCTCATTGGATTCCGCATACGAGTGAAGTCGTATGGTGCTTTCTCTGACTGGCTCGTTTCGCTGAGCATGATGTCCTCCAGGTCCATCCATGCTGTTGCAAAGGGTGAAATTTCCCTCTTTTTTTTACAGCTGATTAGCATTCCGTTGTGGAAGTGTGCCGTAGCTGTTTTAGCCCCTCGTCGACTGAGGGATGCTGGGCACACGGCGTTTTGTTTATCCATTCATCTATTGACGGACATTTGGGTAGTTTCCGCCGTTTGGCTTGTGAGTAATAACGCTGCCTTGAACCGTGAGTGTGCACATATCTGTGTGAGGCCCTGCTGTCTTATCTTTTGGGCACAGAGGCAAAAGTGGGATTGCTATGTTTAATTTTTGAGGAACCACCACACTGTTTTCCATAGCAACAGCACCCTTCGCATTCCCACCAGCAATGCCTAAGGATTCCTATGTCTCCACATTCTCGCCAGGAACAAATAAGTAGTGGGAGCCTATTGTGTACAAAGCACTCTGGCAACACCAATCCGTATCTGAAGGTTCAGTAGCTACTGTCCTTGCGAAGCTCCCAGTCTGACGGGGGAGGCTCAGGCCATGCCTCTGAGCAGTCTCCAGTCTGAGGAGAAAGACACAGGCGGTGACCTCTGAGAGACCCTAGATGGGTCATATGGGGCAAGACAAAAAACAACAAACAAAAAAACCCAAGCCTGCTGTAGGGAGCTCCCAATCTGAGAGAGGAGGCAGAAGCCCTTCTTTCGGGGGAGTCCCAGACAGACCCAGAGACCAGAATGGACACATGGAGGGCATGCATCGAGACATCCAGGGGCTGCGGAGTGGAGTAAATCAGGGGGTTGGAGAGGGCTTGTGGTGGGCCCTGGCCCACACTGGCCTGCAGTTGCCTAGGCAATGGCCCTGCTGTTTACTTTGTGGCCGGCTCTAGACTCACCCTTTTCCGCAAGTGCTCATTTCCCACCAGGAGGAAAGATGCTCATCTGTAGTCCTCCCTCCCCGAGGCGGAAATCGGCTCTCTTGCTGGGAAAGGCCCTGCCAGCCTGGCACTTTTGCCAGGTTCCTTGCCTGCTAAGAGCAGGCCCCGTCCTGGGGTCTCACGTCACCCACCTCTTCCCCACTCCCAAAGGACCTACAAGACCAGGCTCTGGGCCTGCCCAACTTCTGCTAGGGAAGGGGGGGCTCCTGAAGATTCCTCTCGGCTTGGGGAGAAGTGAGGCATGGAGGATCCTGTGGGGGGCTGGCAGGGGGAGGTGGCAGTGATACCCACGTGAGTGGGTTCCCCCGGCTCTGTGCAGATCTCCCTAAGGGTCTGCATGTGTCACCATGTCTTTGTGTCCATGTGGCTGAGTTGTCTGTCTGTCTCAGTGTGAGTGTGGCTGGGTGTGTGAGAGTGTGAATATCCAAAAGACAATCAACATGGCTTGCATTGACCTTGAGGGCATTGTGCTAAGTGAAATAAGTCAGACAGAGAAAGACAGGTGCTGTATGGTCTTATTTAGATGTGGGATCCTAATAAAAAAACACCCCAAACCAAAACCCCCACCAAGCTCAGAGGACGGATTGGTGGTTGCCAGAGGCTGGGAAGGGGGACTGGGGGGCTAAGCGGGTGAGAGGGGTATTGAGGGAGTTGGCCAAATGGGGGAAGGAAGTCAAAAGGTACAAACATCCAGTTCTAAAATAAGTCATGGGGATGTACTGTTCAGCATGGCAACTATAGTTAATAATACAGTATCACATATTTGAGATTGCTAAGAGAATAGATCTTAAAAGTTCTTATCACAACAACAAAACATTCTGTAACTATAGATGATGACAGACATTAACCAGACTCATTGTGGTGATCATTTCACAATGCATACGAATTTTGAATTACTATGTTGTACATCTGAAACTAATATAGTGGTGAATGTTAATTATATCGCAATAAAAAAAATATATTTTTTAAAAAAGGAAAACAACAACAAAAATCTTGCATTTATTGAATCCCTACTATGTGCCCAGGTCCTGTGTGTGCCAAGGACTTTCTTTAATTTACTTAATTCTGCCAACAACCTGTGAGCTGGAAATTAGTGTCGTCCTATTTTATTGGTGAGAAGCTGAAGCTCAGAGAGATTAAGGAACTCTGGGGAGGTCGGCCTCACCGCCAGAGAGAGATAGCAGACGGGACTCAGACCTGCCTGCATCCAGGACTCCGCCAGAGCCCATGTGCTCAGCCCTGGGCCACGCGGACACTGAAGAACTAGGTGGCTCTGATCCTTGGTCCCTCCTTGAGATGACAGTGGAATTTCTGCCATTGCAATAGCTTTTCTCCCCCCTCCCCCACCCCCAGCCTTCCTTGGCCCTGGCCCAGCTTGAGGGTGGGAGAGGAATGTCACAATTACCCCAACTCAGGGCAAGCTTGGTCCTGGAGGGGCAAAGCATGAGTCTGGAGAGACTCTTTGAACACCCCGTCCATGGGACCGTACCAAGTGCTCCCAGCAACTAGGGGTTATCTGCACGTTGAGAGTGTTGGGGAGATGCAGGCTTGCTGGGCCGGCTCATCAGCCTGGCCTGCTGGGGCATGTCAGGATTGTACACAACTGGTGCTGGGAACCAGGCGTCTGAATGGGGCAAAAGGGTGGAGGAGGACCGAGGGGGCAGCTGCCCTTGAACGAGGGGACTGGGTCAGGGGTTGGAGGCCCAGGCGTGGGTGGGCAAGATGCCGTGGGTATCACATTGCCTGCATGCCTGGGATGGCCGGAACCTGGTGGCAGATTCGCTCTGTCTGGGTGTGAGGCTGTGGGGTGGTTACAGACCTGCTTTTGCTGGTATGTGATGGGTGTACGTAGGGGATGGTGGAAGCTTCTGAAGTGCCAGGTCATTCTCAGGGGTCGGGGTACTGTTGGTCTCCTGATTTGGGGCCCACATTCTGGGAGGAGAGCCCGAAGGAAAAGCAGGCGAACTGACCCCAAGTGCCTCTCACTTCCTGAACCACTAGCCCTCCCAAGGTATCAGTTTTCCTCCTCATATCCCTTGACCCGTGGGCCCCAGGGTCCCCTCCTCTTCCCGCTCCTCCAGCCGAGGCCACCCTCTGGTTCAAGGGCTGACCTGGGAGGCCCCGGATCCCACCCTCAAACAAACTATCCCCTCTCAGGGCCCCTGTTGATGTGGGAGTTTCCCTTTGTTCTGGATGAAGGCAGCTGGCTCTGGCCTGGATCCGGACCTGGGGGACCCCTAAGGGTTTCACGGGCTGGGGTGCAAACAGAAGTCTAAGGGTCCAGAGGACAAGGTGTGCACTCCTCTTATTCTCCAGGGCGCCCCAGCCTCTGGCACCACACCTGGCCCACAGCGGGCACTCAAGGCATGGTTGTTGAAAGGATAAACAAGAGGGACATGGAAGCAGATCTGGCTTAGGCTGTAGAACTTGGGGATCTGGTCCCAGCTTAGTGAAAGTGAAGCTTTGAACCAGTCACTTTTCCTCTTTGCACCTCAGTTTCTACAGCTGAAAAATGGGTATTAAAACATCCCTGGACATCCAATTCTTAGGGTAAGGGTCAAATAGGATAAAGCAAAAGTGCTTTGAAGCAGTTAAAGGTAGTTATCTCTTTTGGAGAGAAGACAGGATGCCCTCCCCAGTACCTGTCCCCACGACCCTCAGGAAGATAAGGTTGAATGGATTTTGCAAGCTTGTCAAACTAGAGGATGATGGGAAGGACTGCTCAGCTGGGTTATTCCTGATTTGGGGGGAGGAAGCTGGGGAGGGTGTGGGGAAGGAGGACTCACACTAGGCAGGAAGGCTTGGAATAGAATCTCAGCTACGCCTGGTATTTCCCAGTCCTTGGCCCCCTCCCCCCACCGCCCTCTGGGGCCCACCCCACATTCCTTTCCCAGAGGAAATGGGGGAGGGGGCTGAAAGGCTCCCCAGGGCTGGAGGATCATTTATTCAAACTATGTACAACCTTGGAGGCCCTACTATGTACATCCCCCTCCTGATGTCCCTGAAGCGGCAGCTGGGGCTAAGGGGGAGGAGTGTGGGTTTGTGTAAACCCAGGCAGTTACCTCCTTTGCTGGGCCTTGCTGTCCGTGCCCAGTTAGAGGTCAGGAAATGGACATCATCTATGTCTCATCATTTCCCAGATGTCTACGGCCCTGGACACAGAACCCTAAGTCCGGGGCTTGAGCCAGACACACAGCAACACCTGTTGGCTACGAAAGGTTCCCTGGGGCATGAGAGGGGAGAGTCACTGCGTTTCCTCCGAACCAGGTGTCTGGAAGGACTTACAGGCTGCTTTCTGGGACCCCAGGCCAGACTGAGCAAGGACATCCCCGTGGCCGTGGCCTCTGCGTGGGCCACAGTCTGACGGGGCTGACGATGTCTTGGTGCTTCCGGCTGGTCTCCGAGGGCCTGGCCTTTGGGGGATGTGACAGGGAGACTCCGGGTGGGGGGTGCTGATGGAGATGTCATGAGTTCTGCTCCCTTGACCGAGGTCCTTTCCCGCCCTGCCCTAAGCCCTCCTGACTCAGCGGCCGGTGGCAGCCTCACTCTTCCCGTCTGGCTTCCGCCAGGGTGGGGGTGGGGGTCCAGCTCCTGCACAGGGGACCCAGCAAGCAGCAAACAGGAAACAGGAGAACAAAACCGCTCCCTGGCCCCCACATGCCTCCCTCTCACCCTTCTTCCTCCCTTCCTTCTCCCTCCCTCCCTCGCGCTTGCGCTCACCCCTGTGGCCCTCTATTTCTCCTCCCTCTGCCCCCAGGACCCCTCTCCTCTCTGTCCCTCCATGTCACTCTCCTCCCTCCCACAGGATCCACCTTCAGAGCTGTCCTAACTCGGATGGGGTGAGGAGCCAACTCTTCCGCTCGGCTCCCCTTGAGGTGGCTGTCAGCAGGGCCCAATGCTAGAGTCTTCCTCCCATCCTCTTAGATTCGGAGCGGGGTTGGTCTGGGACTGCCTCCTCCCCTGCCCCCAACCCCCCTTCTCTGACTGCTGGCTGGAATTTGGGAGTAAGATCCAACACTGGAGTGAGGGGCTTGGGGTTTGGAGTCCCCATGCTTTCCTAGCAACCTGGGTGCTCTTGGGCTTCAGTTTCCTTCTCTGGAAATGGGATCACAGCAGTGACCCCAGGCCACGGTGGGGGGCTGCGGTGAGAAGCACACCGTGTGTGAACAGTCAAGTGGGATCGAAATGGAGGTAGCGATTACACACCAACCAGCCAAGGCCTCTGCCAGCCCCACCCGGGAAGGGGAGGAGGGCAGGGTCTGCCATCAACACGGCTTCCTGTCTGACTCACGTGCTAGGGATGGGGTGGGGGCCAGCTCGGAGCCCATTGTCAGCTTGGTGGCGGCCCCTCTAGGCAGAGTGAGTGGGAAGGGGGTCCTGGGGAAGAGGGGCTGTCACACTTCCCCACAGTGCTGCTGGGGACTCCGCCTGCAGCCTTAGGGTGTGTCTGGTGTGGGGTGTGATGAGAGTGTGTGCACCCATGCCGGCAGTGTGTGCGCACACGTGTGCAGCTTGCCCCTGTGGGGAGTGGGTGTGCTGGGTGGTACGTGCATGTCAACTGTCTGTGTTTGTGGGGGTTGCGGGGATCTCTGTGGGGCGTATGCGGGATGGTTTTGTGGGGGGTGTCGGGTGTGCTTTTGGGCCACAGCGTGGGTATGTTGCAAATGTGTGTCTGTGGGATGTGTGGACCACATACGTATGGGAGGGTGTCCGAAGTGTGTGTGCACACAGAATGGAGCCCTTACAGTGTACACGATGTGTAGGTGAGGGGAATAGTGTGTTGATGTGTGTTCCTGTGGGGTATGTGGACAGTGGGAGAGTGAGTGAGCAGGTGTGTGTGTGTGTGTGTGTGTGTGTGTGTTTGGGAGGGTGTGGAGTCTATGGATGTGTATGTAGTGCAGGTCCCTATGGGTGGGTAGGGTGTGTGTGTGTGCATGTATGTGAGGGCATGTATACACATGTGACTGTTTCTGAGTGTAGGAAGCTGGGTGCAGTGAGTCTGGGGGAGGGTGCATGGGTGTGCACTGTGTGCTCCTCCGGCGTGTGCAGTGTGTGCCTGCGGGGGCGCTGCGTGTGGGTGTGGGTGTGTGAGTGTGGGCTGGGGCGCCGAGGACGGGCCGCCCCGGAGGGGGAGGCGTCTGCCCTGCGCGACTCGCCGGCGTGTCCGGGCCTGGCGCCTTCAGCCGGGAGGCGCGGGAGGCGCGGAGCCGCCCCAGCCGTCCTGCCGCCATCCGCGCGGGCCGGCCGTCCCCTCGGGGTCCCCGGGCCCAGGGCCCGCGGCTCCGGGGGGCGGGCGGGGACCCCCGGGGCCCGCCTGCCACTAGGAGGACCGAGAACCCCGACCGTGGGGCGCCGAGGAGCGGCCGCGGTCCCCCGAGAGGCGCGCCCTGCTCCGGAAGCCGGGCCCTGGGCGCCATGGGGCCGGGGCGGCGGCCGGGGTCGGGGCCCGGGGTGCCCGCGGGCAGCGGCGCTCGTGGGCAGCGCGGGGCGGCGCGTGGAGCGCACGGGCGCCGGGGACCGGCCCTGGGAGCGCGCCGTCGGGGTGGACTGCAGCGCCCCCGAGCCGCGCTGCCTCTGGCTGCCCTGCCTCAGCCAAGGCGACCGCCACGCGTCCGGGTCGCGGAGGGCCAGGGTGAGCTCCGGGGAGCGGGCCAGGGTGCAGAGTCGGGGCCTGGGCAGGCCTCCTGGGGAGGGGGGCGGGCTAGGGGCCACCAGCTCCCTGCGATCGATCCTCGAGCTGTGTGCGCCCTGCGTTCTGGGACCTGCGCCCCGAGGGGGGAGGGGGAGGAGCTGGAGAGATGCCTGTGAGGGCGGGGGTGGGGGGTTGTGGCTGGGAGCTCTCCCAGGGTGCTGGGTGACAAGCGTGGCTGGGTGGTGGCCTCCCATAGGCAGCGGGAGGATGGAAGGGGCCAGGTTATTTGGAGAGACGTGGGGCATCTAGGGTTCGGGGGGGTTGGGGCTGGCAGGGTCCTGGAGCCAGAAGCAGGCAGGAGGACCACCCCCTTTTGCCTCCCCCCCCTTAGTGGACTGGGCACAGGGGCAGACAAGGGTCTTCTAGTGGATGAAGGAGGCTGAGGCAGCAGGTAGTGAGTGATCTGTAGGTGAGGATGGACGGGGTAGGAATGGGGTGGGGGGGGGGGACAGTGTTTCTGATGTTGGGGATCGACCAGGCTGTGGGATGTGAATCACAGTGGGCACCGTGCCCAGCGTGAGCACCGTGCTCCCGCAATGACCTCTTTATGCTCCTGGGGGGAGGAGTGGTACTCCTGCACCCCAGTTCCTGGTCTTGCCAACCAACCCACCGCGGGCCCAGCTCTGTCTCATTTGTGGCCCTGAGGCCGTCCACCCTTCTTCCAGAATCAGTGGATATTTCGGATGTCTCTCTCTTTCCTGACGTGAGGGTGGGAGCATTTGGAAACAGGTCCGGGGCCGGAAAGCATTAGTGGTGTCCCCGTGTCCCCTGAGCCTCTCCCTCTGTGTCCCCTTATCTCTGTGCCTATGTCAGAGAGCAGAGCTGTGCCCCATCCCAATCTAATCACCTTCCTAGTTCTCACTGCTGCCTCCTTGTCTGCTCCTGCATTTCCCACCTTCCTCCCCCTCAAGCTGAGAGCGAGACCCAGTATTGTCCCAGGTCTGCGGAGGCGAGGAAAGGAAATATGCACGTATCTGAGCACAGAGGGGAGAGGCCTTCCTGCAGCAGGGCTGCCGGGGCTGGCAATGGGGCTGCCATGCCTCCTCTTCAGGCAAGAGTGTGGTGGCTGTGGCAGGGGGGCGACCACACTGCCCCCCCCCAAGAGCCTCGTTGGAAAGGCTGGGGGAAGGGAAACGGGACAAGGGAAAGAGGAGAGGGAGAGGCTGAGGGAAGGGTGGGGGTGCACGGGGCCTGGGTGAGGAGACCTGAGTAAAGAAGGCAGGCCTGCTGCTGCCCTGGATTACAGGCAGGCCCCCCAGAGTTCGCCGCCTCCCCCCCCCCCCCCCCCCCCCCCCCCCCCCCCCCCCCCCGCAGCTGGCAGCTCCAGGCAGGATGTGCGCTGGGAGGAATGGGGGGCATGCGGGGACCTGTCCCAGCCACTTCTCGTCACTGGGGCAGCTGGTGGCTTAAACCTAATCCAGGACACCAGCAAAACAATAGGCCTGCAAACAGCCTCAGTTCTGAGCCCAGCAGAGGGTGTGAGGGGTAGCTGCCAGGCTGGAGAGGGGCTGGGGCTTCTGGGAGGAGGGGAACAGAGGGGTCTACTGAGGCCCTCTCTTCTCCCCCATCAGTCCATTGCCAGGTCAGCAGAGATAGGAAATCCAAGGGGATTCAGGCCTCAGCAGAATTACCAGAGAATTTTCTCCTGTGACCCCCACCGGACTGTGGGTCTAAGTGGGAGAGTCCAGGCGATCGCCAGAGGTGGAGGGAACGGAGGGGCCATCACTGGGCTTCCGACCCCAGGCCGGGGTCCCAGCTAAGACTGGGGATCGTCCAGCTCTTGCTTGGACCCCTGCGAGGACAGTGAGCTCACAGCCTCATCCGGGCAGTTTTCCAGATGTACACGTTAGAATGGTCACCCCGGCCCCGAGCTTCACGCACCCTCTCGTGTCTCCCACCTGGCTGTGTGCCCTGGGGCTGCTTGAAGCAAGTACTGCCTCTGTCATACTTTTCTTTACTCTTTCCAGCCCCAAGCAGAGTTCCCTAGCACAGCCCTGGACACGGGGCAGGCTTCCTTCCGCCCGATGTGCTGCCAGGGGAGTGGATGGGTAGATGATGGACCTTCTTAGTCTCAGATTTGAGCGGCAAATCTGAGCTTTCCCCAGCTATGAGACGGGGAGGGAAGGGGGGATGCTTAATCACAAATCGGAAGCTCCTCACCCCAGAACGCGTGGCCTTCTTCCTCTGCACCCAACCTCGCCTGCCTTTCCGGTGCCCAGGGGGAGTGAGGGGTTGGAGGACCGTTTAGGGTGGGGATGAAGGAGCTGCCTGTCCTCTGAGGGGTTAGGTTATGCTGCTTGAGGTGGGGGGGTGAAAACTCCCCAAGAGAGGGTCCCTGGCTTCCCACCAGGCATTGGGCCCCCCGCCTCCCTGTGAGCACATCTCTCGGCCACACTCCTGTCACTCACTTTCTCTCTGTGTGTCTGAGCAGCGGACCTGAAGGGAGTCCTCTGTCCATCCTCTTGTCCCAGAAACAGTCCTGTGTGTCCCCAAATGCTTGTCTTCAGACATGTCATCCAGTGGGTGGGCCCGAGGGGCAGCAAAGTGTCCCCCAGCCCCACCTGGTGTCTCCCTCCGTTCCACTGAGCCCGCCAGGCCTCTGGGCTGGGCTCCTGAGCCTCAGGGAGTCGCTGCTGTGTCTGATGTACCGTCTTCCCTTGTGGCTCTTAGTCCCCCACCTGTTCCCCTCACTGCTCCTGAAGGATGTGTGTGTGGGCGGGACCAGTCTGTCTGTGCATGTGTATGTCTGTATGTGTGGCATGAGCTGTGTGCATGAGACTGATTCTGTGTGACTGTGTATCAACATGAGTGTGTGTGTGTACTCATCTGTGTGTGCCCTTTGCACATGAGTGTGCTTGTCTGGGTGTTGCGGTGTGTTCTGGGTGCATGAACGCGTGTGGATGTGTCTGCGTCTGCATACGTGTGTGTGCCTGTGTGAGGTTGTGCAGGAGCAGGACTGAGCTCAGACGGCAGCAGGCCTGGCGCACAGTAGGTGCTTAGTGAATATTTGGTGAACTGAACTGAGCCAACACCTGGCTCACGGCAGCGAGTTATTTCCTCGGAGACAAAGGCGTTACAAGGGGATTGAGAGGAAAGCAAGAGAAAGAGACGGTTGGGCTGACGAGTGTGAGAGAGGACGGAAGGGCTGAGGAGGAGGAGGGTGCTGGACGCCGTCTAGTCCCCGGCAGGTCCTCGGGGCTGCAGGAGGCAGTGTGCAGACTTGGGACTGTGGGTCCCCAGGCCACTCACCCATCTCCCTGTGCTCCCGCAGCTGCCCCTGGGCCCGAGAGATGGGTGCTCTCCTGGGCGCCCCCTCCCCTGGCAGGGGCCGCGGACACTGCTGCTGCACAAAAGTCTCCAGGATGGCTTTGGCTTCACCCTGCGCCACTTCATCGTGTACCCACCCGAGTCCGCCGTGCACTGCAGCCTGAAGGTACGTCTCACTCACCCGCTGCCCTGGCCCGTCCTGAGGAAGCCTTGCTGCGGGAGAGGAGATCGCTTTGCACCGGCCCCTCCTGCACAGCCCTCCTCCTGTGGCCTGGGTCACCTTCATCTTCTCAGGAGAGGGGAGGGGTGCTGGTTCAGGACAGGCAGCCTAGAGGTGAGGGAGCCAGGCTGCTCACTCACACCTCGGGCTCTTGGTCTCTGGAAGGTGAACAAGCTGCTTGGAGGGATGGAGTCCTGGGACCCCTTGTCCACTGGCCACTTCTGAGCTGGGTTTGTCGCCCCCTCCCAGCCTGAGCTCTCAGGGAGTCTGTCCTAACACACGTCCGGAACACCCAGGCTCAGGGGCCGTGTGCTGGACAGACCCCTGGGCGGGGATGGAGAGACCTGGGCTGTAGCCCTGGGACAACTCCTAACTCACTGCCCATCTCTGGGCTTCCTTTTCCTGCCGCAGTCTGAGGCATTTCTCTGCTGACCCCTAAGGGCCCTTCTAGCCTCACATAAATGTCAAGTTCTTTGAATCTAGGAACCAGGCTGCTCGGCCTAGAGGAGGACAATTTACTTTGGAGTCAATGAACCCATTTCTCCCCTCGCCCAGAGCTGAGCCCAGCCTGCACCGCTGCCAGGAGACTCTCCCATGGGGAGCTCGGGGAGCTCATTGCCAGAGAACCTGGACACTGGATTTCACTGCCTGTGTGTGCACTGCTCTTTTTGGGCACATGTGCATACATGGTATGCTGGTCATGTACACACATGTGTGTACCTAGACATGTGCACATTGGTGTCTATAAATACACATCATGTGTACATGGCTGTACACTGCTCCTAGCCATGTCTGAATCTGGGCCAGAGGATCGCAGCAACTCTTCTCACTGGCCGCTGAGTGTGAGAGGGGGCTGATGGGGTGAGGGAGGGGCACTGTCCCACCCCTTGATGCCCAAGGACACCAGCCCCCTAGTTCCCTGGAACCTTCAGTTCTTTCTTCCCTCTTTCTTCCTGGCCTCTGCTGCCTTCTCTCAGGGCTCCCTGCTGAGGGGTGACAAGAGCAAAAGCTTCTTGAGTGGTCTAGGCTGGGTGGTGGACCTGTCTCCAAGAGCTCACATGGGGGGGTGGGTAAGCCAGGAACAGCTCCGTTCCCTTTCTAGAACCTGCCCAGGACTGGGAGCCTGCAGGGAGCTCAGCTGTTTAAATGCATCCGTCTGCCTCTGCCACCCACTCCTGTGCTGTCCGCTCATATCAGCGGGCAGGCACCCCAGATGGGAGGGCAGGGCAGAGGGACTCCCCAACAGTGCCCCGAGCCTTCTTGTCCTGGCTGGTGTGCCAGAGTCCTGGGTTCCAGCCCTGGCTCCACGACTGAGTCTGAGCGAGCACCCCTGGACAGGTCACCTGTAACATGGGTGATCTGTGGGGAGGGTTAGACAAGATGACACCAAAGGTCAGATCCTGCTCCAGAATGCTACTCCTGCTGGCCCTCTGTGTGTCTCTGACCTTCTCCTTTCTCTCATTTGCTTCCTCCCCAAATCTAGTACCCTTCTCACTCACCAGGATGATCCCAGAGGCCTCCCCAGTGGGTCCCCTTGATTCAGTTTCTTAGCCCTGAACCCAGATGCCAGAATCCTCTTCTCTAACTGGTATCTTCACACCCACTCTCTCCTACTCAAGAACCTTCACTGGCTCCCTCTTTCTCTCATTTCAAACTTGAATGCTTCCGTCTGACTTCTGCGGCTTGCTGGTGTTGACTTTCTCCTGCAGCTCAGCTGATTCTGTGCTACATATGCTTGCTTGTTTCTGATACCAAGCGCTGGCACACTCCCCTCCCTTCACCCAGAAGGCCTTCTTCCAGGCCTGAAAGTCCCCTCCCCCCAGAGGGACACTAATCAGGCTGCCCTCCCATTCTCTGAGAACTGACAGCCACTGTTAGCACTTGTCATGCCTGCTTATCTGTCTGTCTGGGTTCTCTCTGTGTGTAAAGTATGCTTGGTTTGAGCTCCCCAAGGGGAGGGGTCATGGGTCCCCCGTTGTATTGGGGGCTTTCAGATGGCTGAGATGTTGACCTAGTGGGATCAGCGTGAGAGAGAGCTCATGTCATTGGGGAATCATGCCTGGGACTTGATGTCCCCATAGATACCCCTCCCGCCGCCTCCAGGCGCCGGGCTATTTGGAGAAGATAAGAGGGTGGGCCATTGGGTGAGGGAGATTGAAGGGGCCCGCCCAGGTGGAGCTGGGCCTCCCTCTCTGCTGCTGAGGGCTGGGCTGCGGGCCAACACCCATCTCTCTGTCCCCTGCAGGAGGAAGAGAATGGAGGCCGAGGAGGAGGTAAGGAGTCAGCCTGGATTTTGCTTGCCCCTCGCCCTCGACTGCTGTTCCCGTCTTTGCTCTTCTCTGTGTTGTGTGGCCACTCTGGACATCTGCTCTCTCCCTCTCTCTCTCCTCCCTTTCTTGTCTCACAGTTGTTTCCCGCTAGGCCTTTCCATTTCACACTAGAGGTGGCACCGTGAGGAGCCATGGAGTTCTAAGACCTGGCCCCTGCCCGGGAGTCACTCCCGGCCCAGACCGAGGCGCACACAGGGGCTGCAGGGCCGGGAGTGAGGGGCAGCTGTGGGGGTGGGCGTGCAAATGATCAAGGGCTGTCCTTGCGGATATGTTGGGCACAAGGGGACCCGGATGTCTTTATCTTTTCCAACATGAGCCTCCATTCCCTGGTTGTCACCTTTGCTATTTCGCGGGGTCCCTCACTGGCACCCAGGCTCCCCAGGGTGTTCAAGGCAGGATTCCTTGAACAGGCAGCCTTCCTCCTCTGCACCAGGGTTCCTGCGGGGAAGCTCACTCCCTTCCCGAGTCCCCACCACAGAGGCCTGTGGTTCTGGTGGAGACAGTTAGCAGTGGAATAGTATTGCCGGACTACGGTGCGATGTCGGAGGTGTGGGTGTTGGGGCCTTCCGCAGCTCCCCTGGTCTGTGGGTGTGGACATTCTCTGCGTATGGGAGTGTCTCTCCCTGCCGATGTGTCTGCGGGGCTTGATACAGCCTCTCTTAAGGTGCCCTTTCCTTTGTCTTGTGGTGTGTGCGTGTGCCTGTGTGTGTGTGTGTGTGTGTATCTGTCTGTCCCACCAGACAGTGAGCTAAGAAGGAGAACAACGTCTCCTTTCCAGTCTGGCACGGGACACAGGAGGCCTACGGGGCCACTCACATCAGTGTCGGTGTCGGTTCTCCCAGGAGTGTGTCGTCCTGTCGGACCCTGTGCCTCCACGCCCCTGTGCGCGTGCGGGTCTCTGTGTGCTTGTGTCTGTGTGAGTGTGATTAGCCTCTGAGTGTGTCCTCTGTGTGTGTAGCTGTGCATGGGTGTGACCTCCAGCAGCCTCCCTCAGCTAACCTGGCTGATGCTCACCAGGACCCTCCCCCCGCCACCGCCTGGAGCCCATGGATACCATCTTTGTCAAGAATGTGAAGGACCAGGGCCCTGCCCACAGGGCAGGGCTTCGCACAGGTGAGCTGTGCCAGGTCTCCCAGCTCACTGCACCCTCATCGCGCCCTCGGGGTCTCTGCTTCCTACTCTCAGGCTAGGACGGGATTCTTGGACCCAGATGTTAGGGAGGCTTCTGCTGCCCGCTGTCATCCATGCCCAACAGGGGTTCTGGGGGGCGGGGCGGGGAGGGCACTGACACGCCTTGACCTGCTCACACCTGGTCCTGCCCCCTGTCCCCAGGAGACCGGCTGGTGAAGGTGAATGGGGAGAGTGTCGTTGGGAAGACCTACTCCCAGGTCATAGCTCTGATCCAGAACAGGTGAGTGCCCCCTGCCTCTCTTCTCCCATAGTAGTTCTGCCTTCTCACTGAGTCCCTGCACCCCCATCCCCTTGGCCCCGGGGGTGCCCTGGCGACCAGGATCCCTGTTCTCCCAGACCCTGTTGCCTCAGCTGGGCCTGACCCCCTGCCCTGTCTCTGTAGCGACGATGCTCTGGAGCTCTCCATCATGCCGAGGGACGAGGACATCCTCCAGCTGGTGAGTCCCATCTGCAGCTTGCGCGGAGGACCCCTGAGGCCGGGGGTGTGGGGCAGGAGGTAACCTTTCTCCTCAGGCCTCCCCTCCCTCTTGCGTCTGTCCCTCTGGGAGGCAGAGGAGAGTGAAGGGGGCAGCACCAGCCTGGCATTGCCCAATCGGGGATGCCAGGCCCATCCTTGGGCTGGGGCTAGTTGTTGCTTCATTCAGGGCTGCTCTGGGGGAGGGGGAGGCGCCAGCCTAGGCAGACAGGATTCCTGCCAGGGTATCTGGAAGGAGAGTGGCCCAGCGGGCCCTGCCAGACGGGCACGTTTTTGTCGGCTCCGGTGAGACTCCTGCTACCCACACCTTCTCGCTCTCTGGCCCCGAGTGAGTGTGTCTCCTATAGCTGTGTCCACACACAGGCACACCCCACCCCGCCGTTGTGAGCTCTCGTTCACACACACACCCTGCTGTACACAAGCAGAACACGCCAGACACACAGCCACACGGCATAACTCCTCAGCACCCCTTCGCCCGGCGCGCCACGTACCGCGGCACGTGTACACACACACAGTGCACCCAGCACGCCAAGCGCACGCCACCACACATATGGCCTCTCCACGCTTCACACAGGCACCCGCTACCACACAACCCCCCTTCAGATACCGCCGTGCAGCACACACCACCACACACGTGCTGGAACTTCTCGCCACTCACTGATGCCACAAATGCTCGCTGGAGTCACAACACACACGCGCACAGACGCCACAGCACGCTCCAGCCCAGCCCCGGTGGCCGAGCTCACCAGTGTCCCAGTCACCGAACCTCACACCATCATGGGGCGCAGTCCAAGCACCCTCCCCACGGGCACGTCAGCGCACCTGAGCTCTGCACTGGGCACAGCACATACCAGGACACTGCAGGCAAGCGTGCTGCCTCTCTCTGTTCCCCCTCCCAGCCTGGACCCAAAGCCCAGGGCTGTCCTCTCTGCCCAGTGCCCAGTGCCCGGGTCTCAGGGATCCCAGCCGCGTGTCCGCTTGCTTGCCCCCAAGGTCCCTGGCCCCCAGGGGAGGACTGAGTGCCAAGCCCAGGAGGCCCTGAGAGCCACTGTGTTGGCTTCTGCCCTGGATGTGTTCTCATGATCCCTGCAATCATCGTGCCAGGCTCGGCACCGTGCCCCTCCGGGAACCTCCACTCCCTGACCTCAATTGTCCCCTGGCCCTTCCTGGCGAGGCGGAGGCAAGACTGGGGGCCTGAAGAGGTGCACAGCTTCCCCCCAGATCTCAAACACCCTGCCCCGCACACCCCAAGGCTAAGGCCAGGCAAGCTGTGAGATGGTGCCCCACCTCCCGCCTGGAGGGGGTGACAGGGCAGGGCCTAGGGCGTGGCCTCCTACTCCCTCTCCCGCTGGAAGGGGGGCAAGAAACAAGGGGGACACGGAAGGAGGAGGGCAGCCACCTGGAGCTCTGCTGCTCAGTCGCGGGTGGGCAGCCCCAGATGTCAGCATCTGGGAGCCTCCGCCGGCCCCCCACCCCGTCCCCGTCCGCCAGAGGGTGGGGCCCAGGCATTCCTGTGGTTGGGAGCCAAGGATGGAGGCCAATGGGGCCGCGGCAGCCGCTGACGCCACCGCCGACGCTGCGAGGCCCCTCCACACCCATCCTTCCCTCCGTCCTCCCTCCTCCTCCCGCCAGCCCAGCGAGCCGGCGGGGCCAAGGGCAGCTGCCGGGAGGGCAGACCGGTGGGGGGGCTGCGGAGGCCGGGGCTGGCGAAGCGGGCCGAAGGGGTTAGCGAGGAAGCCGTGGGGGAGGCGGGAGGCGGGAGGGATGCTGCCGCCGCCCGCGTGATGCGGGGAGCCCGCCTGCGGAGCCGGCAGGATGGCAGGAAGGAGAGGTACGTGTGTCCCCGCCCGGCTGGGTGGGCGCGCGGGGGGCCCAGTGCGCGCGGGTGTGGTTGAGCCCGTTCTCCTCCTCTGGTGTGTGTGCCGGGACTAGAGGTGCAGTTATTTGTGTGCGCGCGTCTCATTGTGTTTCTCTCTGTCTGTGTTAGTGTGTGGCTGGGTGTGTGTTTTCCTGTGTCTCCTGTGGTGTAGAGTGTGTGTGTGTGTGTGTGTGTACTTGTTTGGTTACACCCTCCCACCCTTTGATACTCACCCTGAGATGGGCCACCACGGGCCAGGCTAGGGCCACAAGGCTGCTGTCCCTGGGGGCTGCCTCCTTTTTGGGCCTTCCGGGGCACTGGCCCTGTCACTCCTCAGCAATGCAGCGTCAGCCTCAGCTCCTAGAGCCAAATTCCAGGCCTGAGTGGCAGAAGGTGGCCCAGGGCCCCTCAGCCGATCTGGCCCCCGCCCCCCTCCCCCCCTTGGCTCAGAGGGAGCAGGAGGTGAGCTAGTTCCTGCTCACCCCAGCGGCCCAGGGCCAGGCCCCCAGCTCCCCTTCCAGGGGAAGGTTGGACAGCTGGGCTTTCTGGCTGCCTACCACCCCCCATCCCCCCAGACACACCCCTTAACCGGCTTCCTTCTCTGTCATTTGCCACCTTGTCTGGTCTCTGGAGGGACTTCCCAGCTCTGTGGGCGCTGTTGGACATGAGGAGGCAGGGAGGCAGCTGAGGCCAGCAGGGGGGAGGACCCCAGAAAGCAGATGTTGGAATGTTTGTGGCTAAGGGCAGTCCTTGTCATAAGTCTTAGAGAAATCCTGGCTCTTTCTCCAGTGAGTGTGTGTATGTGTGTGTGTGTGTGTGTGTGTGTGTGTGTGTGTGTGACTCTCAAAGGCCTCTTATTTCTGTCCTCCACCCACTGTCTTTGGAGCACGCCCTCCCTCCCCCACCCACTCAGGACTGCTCCTGCCTGGTCCCCTTCCCTGCCATCCTGAGCTCCCAGGGCTTCTGCAACCCTGCCCTCTGGGACCTGTCCAGCCCTGCTCACCTGCCTCTGCCCCCCGCCAGGCCTACTCGCAGGATGCCTACCTGAAAGGGAACGAGCCGTATTCTGGAGAGGCCCAGAGCATCCCAGAGCCGCCCCCCATCTGCTACCATCGGAAGACTTACGCCCCGCCAGCCCGGGTCTCTACCTGGGCCAGTATGGTGCCTGAGCCCCACTCAGCACTGCCCAGCGACCCCCGGAGTCCTGCTGCCTGGAGTGACCCGGGGCCCCGCGTCCCAGCTACTGCCCGCGCCCGTTCGGACAACCCTTCTTTGGGGATGAGCCAGCCCCGCCCCAGCCCTGGTGCCTTCCCTCACCTTCCCTCAGAGCCCCGGACACCCCGTGCCTTCCCGGAGCCTGGCAGCCGGGCGCTCCCCAGCAAACTGGAGTGCCAGCAGGCCTTGTCACACTGGCTGTCCAACCAGGTACCCCGCAGGGCGGGGGAGAGACGGTGCCACGCCATGCCCCCTCGGGTCCGCAGTGCCTCCCAGGACCGGTTAGAGGATATGACTGCCCGCCACCCGTGGCCCTGTTCCACCTCCCAGGGTGCCTTGAGCCAGCTGGGCCAGGAGGGCTGGCACCGAGCTCGCTCAGACGACTACCTGAGCCGGACCACCCACTCAGCCGAGGCACTGGGGCCAGGGGCCCTGGTGTCACCCCGACTCGAGCGCTGCGGCTGGACTTCCCAGCGACCATCGGCCCGCACTCCAGCCTGCCCATCCCGAGACCCCTCCGGGCCCCAGGCTCCACCCCCACCTGGTCTGCAGGGCCTGGACGATGTGGGCTACATTGGGTACCGGAGCTACAGTCCATCGTTCCAGCGCCGGACGGGCCTCCTGCACGCACTCTCCTTTCGGGACTCGCCCTTTGGAGGACTGCCTACCTTCAGCCTGGCCCAGTCCTCCACACCGTTCCTACCAGAGGCCTCTGAACCACCCAGGGCTGTTCGGCCAGAGCCCAGTACCCGGGCCCTGGAGCCTCCCGCCGAGGATCATCGAGATGAGGTGGTCCTGAGGCAGAAGCCTCCAACGGGCCGCAAGGCCCAGCTCCCCCCTGCGAGACAGATGAACCGCGGATTTGGGGACGAGTCCCCAGAGCCAGAGACCAGTGGGCGAGGGGAACGCCCAGGCAGGAAGGTGGCCCCTTTGACCACGACAGAGGACTCTCTGGCTTCCATCCCCTTCATTGGTGAGTGGTGGGGCAGGCACTGCCTTCGGAGACTTGGTTATCTGTGCCCTGTTGCCCCCCACCCACTTGTCACCAAGGGAAAAACTCAGGGTTGGGTGTTGATGGGATCAGCCTGTTTCTTCATCCATCCGTCCATCCACCCACCCATCCGTGGCTGTCTTCCTCCCTCCTCTCTTTGTTCATTCATTCGCTAACTTTCTTCTTTGCACTCTTCCATCCGTCTTTCCTTTCACCCTTCCTTCCATCCTTCTATCTTTTCTTTGTTTCTTTCATTCTTTGTTCTTTCCATCTATCCTCCAACCTCTCATCCGTCTAGCGAGTATTTGTGTCAGGAGCTGTGCTAGGCTCCATGCTCTCCTGGAGTGTATGGCCCAACATGGAGATGTACGATCAGACCAGAGCGATCCAGGGGGAGGAGTGTGTGATGGGCCCACGGGGGGCTCTAGGACACCGAGAAGGGCCACAGAGCCTAGATTGGGGTGGCGGCCAAGGAGAGAACCTTCGAGAAAGGAGATTTTTGGCTAAGCCTAGAAGGATGGAAAGAAGTTAGTGAGGGGAAGAATGTTAAGGGGGAGAGACTGGAGTATGCAAGGACTTTGAAATGATGGAGGCAGGACGCCCCTCCAGGTCATCAGGATGGGTCTGCTGGGGCCTTGTCAGACCAGGGCGTTTGGACTTTATCCTGAGAGCAGAGGGAATACGGAAAGTTTGCTGCCTCCAGGGCAGGTGTTGGATAAGGGAAAGACAAGAGAGTGGAGAGGCCAGGGGCTCCCAGGTTTCTTGCCTTGCTGGAGGGTGATGCCTCCATTTGGAAATGGGAGGGGAGGAGGGCAGGGAAAGGTCTCGGGTTTGCTGAATCTGAGGCACTTGTGAGGGAGCAGGGTGGGCTGGGCTGGGTCTAGGGACTTGGGAGAAAGACTGGACGCAAAGTCATGGGACTGGAAGCCAGGAGCTGAGCAATGGAGCCTCGGCTCATGAGCCCACGGGAGTGTAGCTCGGGGAAGGAGGGCGAGGAGACCCAGGCCTGGCTCCCCACAGGCAGCCTTCCGTCTGAGTGGACAGACAGCCCTCGTAAGCTCCCAGTCTGAGAGGGAGGTAAACCTTTGCTTTCAAAGTACTGAGGGGGAAACAACCCTGCCTTGAAGGAGCCCGCCACTAAAGCAGGAAACGGTCTTTATCCCCCAGAAGCTCCCAGTCTGGTTGGGGAAACACAGCCCCTGCCCTCAGGGGTGTGGTCTAAGAAGGGTGGTTCAACCCCTTGCCTGGGTGCCCTTGGTGTGCTGGGGAAGGCAGGGGCCGAGCCTCTATAATAACCGTCCGGTTGGTGGGCACCCTTGGCTGTGGGCATGTTGTCAGCAGGGCCCTGGAGACTTGAGGGGCCTTGGGAATGTGGTCTGGGCCCAGAGGCAAGGCTGGGGGTGGGGACAGGCAGGTTCAGCTTTCTGCCACCTTCACCCACCACTCCCTCCATTCCCGCAGATGAGCCCACCAGCCCCAGCATTGACCTACAAGCCAAGCACGTCCCCGCCTCTGCCGTGGTCTCCAGTGCCATGAACTCGGCTCCCATCCTGGGCACCAGCCCATCCTCCCCGACCTTCACCTTTGCCCTCGGCCGCCATTACTCCAAGGACTGCAGTGAGTGCTCCCCACACCCATCCCCACCACCCCCCTTACTGCCTGGCCTCCACGGTCTCTGCTAGGCCTGCTACTGAATGTCTGACCTCTTCTCGCTGGCTCCATCTCCTGGCCCTGCCCAGAGAGCAGGGCTCCATGGAAGTCCCCAACCCACGGCCCCACTGACCCTTTGGCTCAATGCGGGCGTTTTGCAGGCAGCATCAAGGCTGGCCGCCGGTCCTCCTACCTGCTGGCCATCACCACGGAGCGCTCCAAGTCCTGCGACGACGGGCTCAACACCTTCCGGGACGAGGGCAAGCCTCTTCGGTGAGGACGGGGCGGGTCCATCGCGGCCAGCTTGCCTGGTCCGTGGCAGGGCTCCCAGCCCTGGGGTCCTCTGCACACCAGGGCAGCGGCGAGCCCCGGACGGCCTCTGAGCCTTGGGGCTTGGGTGGTCCAGGTCCTAGCTGTGCTTTCCACCTCCCTCACTCTTGGTCCTTGCTTCCCAGGCGCCTGCCAAACCGAGTCCCCAGCCTGCGGATGCTGCGCAGCTTCTTTACTGATGGGGTGAGTGGCATGTGTGGGCAGGCGAGGGTGTTGGAGTGCTGGGCAGGGTCTCGGCATAGGGTCCAGGCCTGTGGCCTCTGTCGTCTGAAATGGGCTCCTCTGGTTCCTTGCCCTTTTCTTTCTCCCTGCACCCACTCACCCTCATGTCCGCCACGTGACCCACCCTCCTCTGGGGGCTCTGCCACCGCTTAAAGGCACCATACACCCTCCCGGCACCCTCCCAAGGCCTTTGCCCTGGTCTCCCCCGCCTCGAATGTCCTCTCCTCAGCCCCACCTCACCATATGACTCACTTTTTTACTTTCTTCGGGGCCCTTTGGGCCTCCCCCGAGCTTTCAGCCTCCGCCCCGACAGTTTATGTCTCCCTTCGCAAGCGTGTTTCTCCCCTTCGCACTCGTCGTGCTCTGTAGTTTATATATCCATCTCCTTTCCTGCCTGTCTCCCAGCTGGAACCCAAGTTCCATGACGGCAGGGATTTTATTCGTTTTGTTCGCTGCTTGATCTCCATGGGCACCTGAAACAGTGCCCGCCCTAGGGAGGCGCTCGGCCCGTGTTTGAGCCGTGTCTTCAGGGGACTCCGAAAAGGAGTGGGGGTGGGGGTGGGGGCGGGGACACAAGGCTGAGAATGATGGAGAAGCTAGAGTTTCCAGCCTCAGAACCTGGGGAAACATAGGGTCAGTTCTGAAATGGCCTTAACCCCTTAACTATGGATGGACTGGAAAAGCCATCTTGATTCCAAACTCAATGCCATCTCCGGTTCATTCAGCACCTTGGTGCTATTTTCACCCGCCTTATTCTTTATGAGCCTCTGCTTGCTCACTTCTCCCTCTGGCACGTCATCTCTGTGGCTGGAGTCCCATTGACCCTATATTTACTCTGTTTAACTCTTTGTGGGCATGACTCCCTGCTCCACTAACTCGGTGTTCGTTGGTGCTCTGACTTCCTCTGTTTACTGAACTCTGTGTTGACACAATTACTTGCTCTGTTTCCTTAATTTCTTCATGTCTATAAAATCGCGGGCGGCTTCAGATTGGCTTTTCTGGCGAGGTGAGGCACACGGTCTGCAGTGGTCAGAGCCTTTCTTTCCTCCTTTCTGGCTTCCCTAGCACATGTGTCTCATGACGTCAGCCCAGAGGTTCAGAGAGGGCAAGCAAGGCCACGAGGCCACAGGGAGCAGCAGAGCATAGCGCAGGCATGCACCCAGCCCTTGTGGCTGTGGGCGGCCCATGGGGCTCCGGAGAGGCCGGCCCCGTGGGAGCCACCTTCCACTGCTCTCTGTTGTCTCGCCGCAGTCCCTGGACAGCTGGGGCACTTCCGAAGATGCTGACGCTCCTTCCAAGCGACATTCAACCTCTGACTTCTCGGACACAACCCTCAGTGATATCAGGAGAGAAGGCTGGTTGTATTATAAGCAGGTCCTCACCAACAAGGGGAAGGTAAGATGGCCGGAGGTATGAGGTGAAGATGGATGCAAGCTGGATCCAGCAGAACTCTCCGGCTCCTCACCCCCACAGCCTCTGGAGCCAGAGAGAGCCGGCTGAGGCGGTAGCAGGAGGGGTAGAGGGTAGATGCTGGGAAAACTTCTGGGGACCTGACGAACTGGCAAAAAAGAGGTCTGCTCTGTGGGATGGACCCGATTAAGCTGTGCTTGGGGTTCCGACAAAACCAGTCACCGCGACCCTTGGTTGGCAGATCACCCCCAAAATGGCCATTAATGTTTGTGGAAAACGAGGGAGCAAGGCCAGGATGATTCTCTTAGAGGGGCTGAGGCCCTCAAAGAAAGTGGAGGCGAGCCTGTTCAAGGCCAGCAAAAGTTTTCGTCTTTATCCATGGGGCTTCCTGGGGAGTGAAGTAGAGAGGGCCCAGGGGGAGGTCCAAGAAGATCAGTTCAGAGCTGCCATAGCGACCCAGGTGAGAGATGAAGGGCCTTGGGCCTGGGGGGGGGAGGGGGTAAGATAACCAGGGTCCGGAGAGGAGGAGGGGGGACCCCTGGCTTGTGGAGGCTGCACCTCTGTTTCCAGCCAGGGCCGTGGCTGAGGGGGTGGGAGGAGAGGCAGCTCTACTGCTGTCACCCCTCCCTGCCCCCCCCCCCCCAGCAGGCCAGGCAAAGCTGAGCAGAGTGGTGACCATAACCTGGGCTTGTCTCTCGACTGCAACACAAATTGCTGGAGAAGCTTAGGTGACTCACCTGCCCGTGACTCAATTTCCTCATCTATACGGGGAACTAATAATGTTCCTTAGTTCATACGCCCGTTGCTGAGGATTAAATGAGATGGATTTACCCCGTGCCTGGCATGGGGGGGGGGGGGGCTGCTGCTCTGCATATTGCTGTTACTTGAACTTTCCACCCTGCTTCTTAGGGGTCTTGTACCTGGAAAGAAGGTAAGCTTTGGGGTCGGACAGACGTAAATTCCTGCCCAGCCACACATCAAGCATAAGGCTTTGGGCATAAGGTCTCTTGTCTTCTGAAACCCACTTTTCCGACCTGTAAGACGGAGACACCCAGATTCTACTCCAGGGGCCGATGTGTCATCCAGGCAGCACTGGCTTATCTGCGTCCCCATCCAGCCCGTGGATAATGACGAAGGGTGTGGCCCGCCCTGATTCTCGGTGGAGGTTCTCAGGATTTCGTCGTGAGGGATCCAGGCCAGTCCTGCCCTGCTGGGGTTCATGACGAGCAGAAATAGCTCAGTTGCATAACAGTTAGGAGTGTCTGATGGTTGTGATAGGGGTGTCCAGGGCAGTGGCACATAGTAGGTGACCCTAGCCTCGGAGCGGTGGGTGAGACATGAAGGATGTGTGAGAATCCACCAAGCTGGGAAGGGAGAGAGTGGTCTGACAGGGGAGGTGCCCTCCTGGGTGGTCTGGAGAAGGAGAGAGGTGGGTGGCTGGGCGCCAGGGCAAGAGGTTGAAGCCAAGGTGGGCAGTTGGGTGCCTGTTCGGGGGGGCCTTGTCCCACAGGGCAAGCCTTGGCAGGGATTTAAGTGGAGGGTGTATGAGGCCAGGAGGCAAGTGTTGATCCTGTGACAGGAAGAGGCAAGGCCACCGCTGTTGTCCAAGTGAGCGAGGACGCGGGGCCCTGACCAAGACTGTGGCATGGGGCTGAGGGGAGGGGACAAGTTAGAGAGATTCAAGGGGAAGAAAGGCCCGGGCTTGCCGATGGCTGGGAGGTGTGGGAGGAAGGGGGAGGTAACGCGGGCTCCTGGGGTCTCAGCTTGGATTGTGGGGTGGTGGCGAGTGGGACCTTGCCCTGAGCCATGGGCGCTGGAGGCACAGGTTTGGGGAAAAGAAGCCAATAGGTTGCTTTGGGGTCTCGTGGAGTCCCAGGATGGAGATGTTTTGGGGACAGAGGCTCCGTGGGTGTGGCGCTCAGGATGGAGGCCCACCCCGGAGGGCACTGGCCCATCAGGGGGCGCTTGGCACCTGCAGCCAGGTTTGGGAGCACAGAGGGAGAGGGCAAGAGACCGGCTGCGCCTTGAAAGGAAGTGGGGTGTTGGGGGCCAAGGAGGAGAGTCAGCAGGTGGCTGTAGACCAGGACGGGGGAGTAGGAGGGGCAGCAGGGGCCGGCTGTGTGGCTGAGGAAGGGCAGCCAGGTGTAGACAACCCCTTCTAGCCCAACCTTTGAGCCCCGTGGAGGCCTTTGAGGACTGCTGTCCTGCCGCCCTCCCGGGCAGGGGGAGGAGCTGGCCCCTTTCTGCTCACTGACCAGCTCTGGCACCAGGCCTTCCACTCCCATCCTGACCAGAACCCATTCTCCCTCGTCTCCTAGGTTACCACGGCCTGGGAGTTAGAGAAAGGCCCTCAAGTCAGTCTCAGGCCCTTGATCTATTCAAGGTCCTGATTGCCAGCCAGATGTTGCTTCTCCCACAGGCCCCCCAACACCAGTCTGTTTCAGAGACATTGACCATCAGGCAGAGGGGAGAGGGTGTGACCTCTCCCTGCAGCCACGGACGCAGCACTTGAGCTGGCTGCGACCTTGGAGACCAGCTCCTTTTCGTAACAGGGAACACTGATGCCAGGGGAGAGGGCTTGACTTGTCCAAGGTCACCTCGCTGGTTCAGTCTCAAAAGGGCAGCCTTCTCCCCACCTTACTTTGACATTAAAATGCCTCTGGAGGGCCCTGCTGTGTCCTGCCTGAGGCAGCCACCAGCCAGAGGAGAGGACCTCTCAGGCTGAGATGGGACCCCTGCCCTCAGGTGCTCCGAGGAGGACCCATTCATTTATTCAGTCAATATTGATGAGCACTCACCTGGGGTCTGCTGGGGCTCGAGGATGTGGGATGTGGTCTGCGAGCACAGACAAGCTTTCTGCCCTCAGAATCTTACCATAAATCAGAGAATTCAAACAGGGAAGTCAAACAGGCTGATGTGATGGCCTTTCAGTTGGGAGTGGTGGGCTGCCTTCAGAAAAAGTCATCAGAGAAGGTCTCCCTGAGGAGGGGATGTTGGTGACCTGTGAGCTCAGACCCAAAGGGTGAGAAGGGGGCAGCCGCATGAGGCAAGAGAAGGTGCTCCCGGCAGAGGGAACAGCAAGTGCAGCCTGGCTGCTGGAGTGGCTCAGTGGTTTTACCTCGACCTGTGAACCAGGAGGTCACGGCTGGATTCCCAGTCAAGGCCACATGTCCTGGTTGTGGGCTCGATCCCTGGCAGGGGGTCTGCAGGAGGCAGTCGATCAATGATTCTTTCTCATCATTGATGTTCCCATCTCTCTCCTTCTCCCTCTTTGAAATCAATAAAAATATATTACTTTATTTTTTAAAAAGAAGGAACAGTGAGTGCAAAGGCCTCGAGAAAGGATGGGCATGGCTTGTCCACTGAAGAAGGCCCGGTGGCTTGACACAGTGAGGAGGAAGGAGGAAGGGAGAGAAGATGGGTTTAGAGGGGGAGGAACCAGATCACAAAGTCCTTAGATTTGATTCTAAGACCATGGGAACCCACGAGAGGGTGCTAAGCGGGGGAGACACATGATCTCAGTCACATTTTAAAACTGGCTGCAGCGGCTGGGCGGGGAACGGACTGTGGGAGGTGAGAGTGGAGAACGGGCAGGTTTGTGCCATTGTCCGGGCAAGAGGTGTTGATGGCGTGGACAAGGTGCTAGCAGGAATGATGGAGACAGGTGATGCTTGGGAAGCAGAAGTGACTTTCTGATAGGCTGAACATCACAGGTGAGGAAAAAGGAGGAGTCAAGGGCATCTGGGCAACTGGGTCAACTTACTGAGCTGGAAAAGATGAGGGTGGCAGGGTGGAGAACAGGTTTGACGGTGAAAATCAATTGCCCCATAGGAGCATGCAAGTGAAGATGCTGCACAGGGGGAGGAGGGGGGCACAGGACGGGCTGAGGGGAAGCTGGGCATCACCATCCCGCAGACAAATGACATCACTGGGGAAACATGCAGGGAGAGGGGAGCCCAGGACAAGCCCGGAGCTCCCACCCTTTAGGGCAGGGTCCCAACCTCAGCTCATGGACCTTTGGGGCCGGACGGTTCTGCGGTTCTGCGTTGTGAGGGCTCCCCTGAGCCTCGAGGGTGGAGCAGCACCCTGGGCCTCTACCCACTAGATGCCATAGCACTTCAGGTGTGACGACCAAATATGTCTCCCGACAGATGTCCCCTGGGGTGATTCACGCCTGTTGAGAACCACTGGTGTAGGGGAGGTAGCCTGTGGAGGAGACAGACAGAGCCATTGGAATTGGGAGGAAAACCAGGGGCCGAGGGGTCCCAGAAGCCAAGGGAGGGTTTGAAGAGGGTGGGCGTGGCCAAATGCTGCAGAGGCCCAAGGAAAGGGCAGGCAAGGGCCGGGAAGCTGCTCCACTGGAGACCCGAGTGGCCTTGAAAGTGGCTTTCCTGGGGGGAGGGGGGGAACCTGTGTGGAGTTCTGAGTGAGAGGCAGAGCAGCGGGGAGCACGAGTGTGGTTGACACGCCTGCCCGGTTTCGCTGTGAAGGGGAGCATGTGTGGACCAGGAATGGCTTTATGAGGACTGTATGTGAGGTGGCCGTGCTGGGTGGGGCCCAGCTGCCCTCCCAGAGCCCCCGCTGGTTCTTGCAGTGATGGCCAACGCCAGGTGACTGCGGACGCCGCCAGGTGACTGCGGACGCCGGGCTTTACGGATGCTGGGCTTTGAAAAGACGGTTACAGGCCCTCTGGGGAGACTGAGAACGATGGGTAGGGGTGTCCGGGCAGGCGGGGAGCTGAGAGAGTTGAGGACTATGAGCCGGAGGCTGCCCCAGGTTCCCGCGGAGTGAAGCAGGGGGGCTCCTGGCAGGCCAGGGGGTGTCTACGGCTCCTAACCCCCCCACCACACCCCACCCCGCGCTCTGGGGCGGGAAGGCAGGCCCGTGCGCTCACACCCTCCCCCTCCCGTATCTCCTCCCTCCTTGTGTCTCCCTGCAGAAAGCGGGCGGCGGCCTGCGCCAGTGGAAGCGGGTGTATGCCGCGCTGCGGGCGCGCTCCCTCTCGCTGAGCAAGGAGCGGCGGGAGCCCGGGCCGGCAGCAGCGGCGGGGGCGGCGGCCGTCGCAGGTGAGGACGAGGCGGCGCCCGTCTGCATCGGCTCCTGCCTGGTGGACATCTCCTACAGCGAGACCAAGAGGAGGCACGTGTTCCGGCTGACCACCGCTGACTTCTGTGAATATCTCTTTCAGGCTGAGGACCGGGATGACATGCTGGGCTGGATCAGAGCGATCCGAGAGAACAGCAGGGCCGAGGGCGAGGTGAGGGTCCGGCCCGGCCTCCACGGGGCCAGGCGGGCCAGCGCAGGCCCCAGGGCCCCCTCTCACCTGCCGTGGACCTCCCTGCGTCACGCTGAGCCTCGGTTCCCCCTGCCATTAGAGGGCGGATAGCCGCACCCACCGAGGGTTTGGGGTGAAGCGGGCGTGCACGTCTGCAGGGTGCCCACGGGCAGTGACAGCAGCTCTAGGAACGATCGTAATGATCAGGACGACTCATTATTGTCATGAGCGCAGGCTCTGGCACAGGGAGGTCAGCTCCAGGCCAGCCTCAGCTCCCTGCTGCAGGGTCAGTGGAGTGTGTGTGTGTGTGTGTGTGTGTGTTTCCTACAGAACGTGGTACAGAATGAGGTGTCCTTGTGCCGGGACCGGGGCTGGCCCATCTGACAGGACTGGCCTGTCTGCGGGGACATGAGCACATTGACCTTGGGAGGAGGCCAGGAGGCTGGGCCTTTGGCAGCAGGCCCTGAGCCAAGGCTTCGGCAGGGACTTTGGAGAATTGGAAAAAATGGCAGCTGCACACCAGGGGCCCGGGCTGGTGTTTCCGGCTCCACTCGGCCCCTCCTTGGCCAAGTGCCCGCACAAAAGTAACTGGACACACCTGCACAAGACTGCAGGGGGGCCTGGGCACGGGGCTCTGCCTGGCTGTGAGTGCCCAGCCCCTGGGCCACAGGCCCTCTTGAGGACATAGCCTCCCCCTGACCCAGGCTCTCCCCCCGGGACATTGTCCCTCTCCTCAAGGCAAGGAGGAAAGTGCCTGGGATCTGGGCCCTGCGCTGGGAGGCATGGCTGGGCTGTCCCCGCAAGGCATGGCCCAGGGTCCCACTTTCCTGACCGCAGTAGCTGCCCTCCTGGGGCACCTCTCCTGGGCCCTGGCAGGACTGTGGGGAGTGCTGTGTGCGTGCTTCTGCACCCTGAGTGCACAGTATCACCTGAGGTGGCGATCGTATCCCTCCCATGGCACTGCCGAGGGGACTGAGGCTCGGAGACGCTATGTGTGTTTATTACCCAGGGTCCCATGGCTGGTGAGGGGGCGCCCAGGAGCCCAGCCCTGGTCTTGCTCGCTCCAGGGTCTGTGCCTTCCAGCTGGCAGGTGGAGGAGAGGGGAGGCGAGGCCCAGGCAGGAGCCGGGGTGCATTCTGGGGCGGGCTCTGCGGGCACTGACCGCATCCGTGCTCTCTTCCCCTCCTCCAGGACCCCGGCTGTGCCAACCAAGCTCTGATCAGCAAGAAGCTTAATGATTACCGCAAAGTGAGGTGAGCCCAGCCCCCATGGAGCAGGCCTGGCTGTGGGGTGGGGGGTGGGGAGGCACAGGTCATCCTCCTGGCGCACCTCCAAGGAGGGAAGCGCCTGGGGACGGGGAGGCTGGCAGGGGACTTGAGGCCTCCAGTCCCCAGGAGGGCAAGGAGGGTTTGCCTCCGGGATACAGGGGAGGTCCATCGTGGTGGGAGGCCAGGGAGGCTGACATGCTGGGTCACCCGGATGAAGACCCCCCCCTCTCCCCCTCTTCCCATGCAGCCATAGCTCTGGGCCCAAAGCTGATTCCTCCCCAAAAGGCTCTCGGGGCCTGGGGGGCCTCAAGTCTGAATTCCTCAAACAGAGTGCAGCCCGTGGCATCAGGACTCAGGACCAGCCTGCAGGCAGCAAGGGTAGGGGGCGGCTGCTTAAGGGGGTCACATGCATGCGCTGGGAGAGTGAGGTCAGCTCTGTGGGTCTGCAAGGGAGCAGAGGGCCTGTGAGTGTGTGTGTGTGCCTGTGTGCGGGCGAGTGTGCGCGTGTGTGTGCATGTGTGTGCATGTGTGCCTGTGTGCGTGCCAGGGTTATCCCGCTGTGTCTGCCCATGTGAGTGTGCCTGTGAGGGTCTGGGGTTCTCAGAGTCTCAGGGCCGGAAGGGCCTGGAGCCTGATTTCCCCCCGAGACATCCCTGCTGGACAGTCACCCAGTCTCTGCTGTGTCCCTTCAGGGCCGGAGGCTCGTGCTCTCAGGCTGTAGTAGCCTTTTCCATCTTCACACAAAGTTCTTCCTTTGGGTTTGCCAGAATCAATGGCTCCGCCTCACTGTCTTAGCCCCGGGGGCCGCACAGAGGTCCTTACCTCCGGGTTAGAACCTTCTTTCCTTTGGCCTTCACACTTGGCACATAGTTTCCCATCAGCCCTCAGCATCCCAGTGGCTTCTCTGACCGAGTCCCCACATGTCAGACACGTGTGAATGCGGTGGGTGAGAGTGGCCGCTACCCCTCCCTGGGCCCCGCTCACCCTGGCACTCTCTGCCTCCCCCTCCAGATGACAGTGTTGCTGCCCCCAAAAGCCCCTGGGGCATTAACATCATCAAGAAGAACAAGAAGGCAGCCCCCAGGGCATTCGGGATCCGGCTGGAGGAGTGCCAGCCAGCCACGGAGAACCAGGTGGGTCCCCACCACATTGCAGAGCCTGCAGGGGAGGGGGAGCCAGAGCCGAAAGGGACTTGGAGGCAGCTGTCCACCTTGTCTTACAAACACAGCTGAGGAAGGGCAGAGAGGGAGCAGCAGAGCTGAGGCAGAGCCCTGAACCCCTGACCACTGGCCAGTGCCCCTCCTCAGACCAGGGCGAGGCATGGGGGTTATTTCTAGCCCTAGACTGGAGGCAGCGAGGGCCTTTGTCCCCAGAGAGGGTTCCTGGCAGCAGCTGGGCCTTGGACTGTCCCCGTCTTGGTCTCCCCACCTCCTCTGGTCCCCTGGTGGAGAACGCTGCTCTCACCCTCCCTAACACCCCTGCCCTGCCCGTGTCTCCAGCACGTCCCCCTGATCGTGGCTGCATGCTGTCGCATCGTGGAGGCTCGAGGGCTGGAGTCCACGGGCATTTACCGAGTGCCGGGCAACAACGCGGTGGTGTCCAGCCTGCAGGAGCAGCTCAACCGCGGGCCCAGCGACATCAACCTGCAAGATGAGGTGGGCATGGCTCAGGGAAGCTGTGGGAGGGGGTCCGAGGCAGTGTGCGAGTGTATTTGGTGCTTATTGTACCCTGCAATGTGCCTAGCATCGGGCCAAAGCACCAAGGTGGGTATGACAGGACTTGCCCTTCATGTCCAGCCCTGGGGATGGCATCATCCCAACTGAAGTTGAACGAACTGATGCCCTCGGGGCCTAGGAAGCCTGAGACAGAGGCCGGCTGGCAGCGGGGTTTGGGTCCTTAAGGATGAGTAGAGTTCACTAAAAGCAAGAGAAAGCCAGCCAGGTAAGGGCGTTCCAGGCAGAGGGAACGGCCTCAGCAAAGGCGTAAACTCTAAAGGCTTGTCATTGGTCTACACGCCTTTTCTGTAAAGGGCCAGGGAGTAAGCATTTCAGGGATTTAGTTACTATACAGTCTCGGTTGCTTACCTTTCTTCTCTTCCTCCTCCCTTTTTTTATTTTGCTCTCACTGCCCCCCCATGATCGTTTAAAAATGTAAAATCCATTCTTCAAATACGAAAAAACAAAAGTAGAAAAGAAGAACAAATAAAATCCATTCTTATCTTAAGGGCCACGCGAGAACTGGCCACTGGGTGGATTTGACATACGGGCCATGGCCTGCAGACCCCTGGCTTAGAAAAAGGGAAGAATACGGTGTTCTCTGAAGTGGCTGATCCCAGGAGGGGAGCTCGTGGGTCTGACAGCCGCACTGGAGAGTTTGCAGCAGGGCAGTGGTTCTCCGACTGTGTTTTCCAGAATCTTACATTTCTCTAGGGGAGGCCCGGGCCGGGTCAGGACCCCGATCCTCGCTCGAACTAGAGCAACCCCGCCTCATTGGGTTCTGACGTACAGTTGGGTTTTCACGTATGATTTTTATTTAACCAAAGGGGCTCCGGCTGAAAACGCGTTTTTGGGAAACCACAGATCTGGGCATTGACGTCCCATGAGTCACATACCATGAAGCCTCATGTGATCCGTGGCAGTCTTCCTGCCCCGGGGAAGGGAAGGCGGAGACAACACAAGTGTGTGTGTGAAATCGTGGGCAAGAGGAAAGGCTGGTCTCTCATCAAGGACCAGATTGTGCGATGAGGAAGGAGAGGATGCCGAGTGCCGGAGCAGATGGCAGGCTCGAGTGTTTGAATCTCTGAAGGATGGCTAGGAGGGGCGGGGGGGGGGGGGGGGGGGGGGGGGGGGGGGGGG
>PVJC01015142.1:8397-35553 GCA_004026665.1 Murina feae
CCCCCCCCCCCCCCCCCCCCCGCCTTTCCTGTTCACTTCAGCTAAATAGATCAGAAGGAAAACGTCTGTTTGATTTTAATCTCAACGCAGGACACTGGAGATTACATTTTCCACGGAAAATGTCAGCCGCTGCCTAAAATAGGACTTTGGCGAAAATGCTAGAAAGTGTATTTTTGGGTTATATGTTTCCCTCCTGGATTTCTGCAGCCAGGCCGTAAAGGGCTGCTTGACACTCTGGTCTGGCTGCCTGGCGCAGGCCCCGGATCTTCCAAACAGGTGGTCTGCGAGAGCACTCCCACGGGGAGAATGATGGGGAGCACTCGAGCCCAAAACAGGTGGACAATGCAAAGACTGGTGTCGAGGAGGAGGAGGGGGAGGGGGAGGGGGAGGAGGGGAGAGAGAGGAGAAAGGAGGAGGAAGAGGAGAAAGGAGGAGGAAGAGGAGAAAGGAGGAGGAAGAGGAGAAAGGAGGAGGAGGAGGAGGAGCAGGAGAGGCAGCCTGGGGTGGGGCCTCAGAATCTGACCCAACTCCTGAGTGATGCCGGTGCCGCTGGCCCCAGCCTGTCCTCGGAGGAGCCAGGGACAGAGGAGACAGGGCTTAGGGATGGGCCTCTGGGAGCTGAGCGTGCAGGGGTGCTCCCTTCCTGGCTGCTGGCTGCTGTGGCCGTGTCCAGGGGTATACCGCCCAGGGTTTGGGGGGGGGGGCCTCAGACCTCGTCCTGGTCCAGCAGGTGCGTCAGAGGCAACCCAAGCCCCTGTGCACAATTCGAGGGTTCGGGGTGGGGGACATTGATCAGGACTGGGCAGCCATGGAGAAGAAGGCACGCAGGGCGGCTGCTGACTTGCTGTGACCCGAGGCCCCTCTGTGATTGGGAGAGGAACTAGCCGGGAGGCTCTGGAAGGACTCTCCTGGGCTGGTCTTGTCCTGGGGGAGCCAGGTCACACCAGACTGTACTCAGCCAGAGCGGGGCCTGTGTGTGGGGGGCAGAGGGCGGGGAGGAGTCCCTTTTGTGACTCCAGAGAGCTGTGGGGCATGTCTAAACCACTGTGGGGGTCCAGGCAGGGACAGAGGGAGGGACCCCACTGCATAACCAAATCACCTCTTGTCTCCGCATGGCTCCCACGGCTGCTGGATCCGCAGAGCTCCCGACCGAGGAAGGTGAGGCTTGTGTCAGGGCAGCTGCAAGGCTGCTGGGCGACATCCTTGGGCCGTTCGTGCTCACGCCGTGTCCTCCCCCCTCGGACAGAGTGAGGCCCTGCTGAGCCCCCGAGCATCACCCACCTGTGCCTCTCCAGGCCTTGGGGTCTCCCTCTGAGTGGTGGGGGTCGGGATTGTGGGGGGGGGGTAAGCCAAGCAGTCTCCAAGGCTGTCCCAGCTCTGAATGGGGGCAGGCCAGCTGGTCAGGGGCCCAGGCCTCACACCGTGTTCCTGTTCCCAGGGAAATCCCTGTGGGAGCTGGTGCTGGAGCAGTTCAAGGACCTTCTGGTGCGCATCCTGCTGCTGGCCGCCCTGGTCTCCTTTGTAAGTGGGGCCCCGTCCCACAGCATCAGGCAGCCGGTGGGAGGCGGGGAGCCAGGCCGGGCCAGTGCTCAGAGCCCCAGGCTCCGAACACAGGGCTGTCCTCCCCACTGTTGGATCCTTGGGCCCCTGCCTACCCTGCCCGTGAACCCTGGCAGCCCCCACTGGACCCCACTCCCATCTGGCCCATTTGAGCTCAGGGTTTCTCAGCCTCAGCACTACTGACGTTTGGATCAGCTGGTCTTTGTTGGGGGGCTGTCTTATGCACCGTAGAGTATTTAGCAGCACCCCTGGCCTCCACCCACCAGATCCAGTGGCACCCCATGTTGTGACAAGCATGTCTCCAGGGGTTGCCTAATGTCCCCAGGAAGCAGTCACCCTGCTTGAGAGCCCCTTCTGTGGCTCCCTGGGCCTCTCAGAAGACTTGAGGCCGCAACCTCTTGCCACCTCCCGGGGCTGCTGCATCCCTTTGCCCTCGCCCCTTCCCGCTGCCCAGACCCCTCCTGGACCCGCAGGGCCATGGGGTCAGGATGGAGTGGGGAGGGGGACAGTGGTTGTCATTGGGGACTGAGCAGGGAGATGCAAGGGCGATGCAGGCACATGAGGGTAGTCAGGATTTCTGCTCCCACCCAGCGCCCAGCAGGGCCTGGCGGGAGACCTGGTCTTGGGGTCTTGGATGGAGGGGCAGCTGGGCCCTGGTGGGACCGACCCTTCGCCCTCCCTGTCCCTGTGGAGACTGAGGACTCTTACAGAGAAAAAAGTCTACCCTAAAATGGCTGAGCCGAAGGGTGCTGGTACAGATGGGCACACTGAGGCAGTGGAGGGGAGTGGCGAGTGCCCAGTTCGGCCGAGAGGTGGGAATGAGGCTGGAACCGGGCTCTGGCTGGAATCCTGTGGGTCTGGCCACCAGCCTCCGGGTGGGAGCCTGAAGCAGGATCAGCTGGGCTGGTTAAAACAGGCTGCGGAGTTTCTGGGATAGACCCCGAGAATCGCATTTCTAGCAGGTTCCCAGATGGTGCTGCTGCTCGTGGGGGGTTCCCACGCTTGGGAAACCTCAGCTCGGCCGACAGTGAGCTGCAGCTGCCAGCTGTGCAACCGGCCCACGTCCCTGAGAGCTGGCGGGTGGGACTGGGCTGTGGCGGACGCTACCCGCAGAGGCTGCATGTCCCGAGCCACGGCCTTCTCCGAGCAGCCCTCTCCACGCCCCCAGGGCCATCTTCCCCCAAAGCAGGGGAGCAGACAGGAGACCCCGGGCACAAAGGAAGTGGCCAGCAGACCCTGGCCACAGCAGAGCCCCGCTTCACCGGCAGGTCCTGGCCTGGTTCGAGGAGGGCGAGGAGACCATGACGGCCTTCGTGGAGCCCCTGGTCATCGTGCTGATCCTTGTGGCCAATGCCGTGGTGGGCGTGTGGCAGGTGGGAGGCATGGGGGTGGGGCTGGGCTGCTGGGTGCGACCTCTCCCTGGTGCTGGAGTCCTGCAGGTCCCTCTGCTTCCAGCTCCATCCCAAGCCCCAAGGGCATCCCTCCAAGAGGGGAGCCTGCTGGGCCAGGAGTACAGACCGCGGCCTGCCCTGTGCTGCAGGAACGCAACGCCGAGAGTGCCATCGAGGCCCTGAAGGAGTACGAGCCTGAGATGGGCAAGGTGCTGCGCTCCGACCGGACCGGGGTGCAGAGGATCCTCGCGCGGGACATCGTCCCCGGAGACATCGTGGAAGTGGCGGGTACATTGGGGGCCTCTTCTCTTCCACAGCGGTCCCTCTCTGTGCCCCCCGTCCGTCTTTCTGGCTGTATATGTAGATCTCTCCGAAGCTCTCGGCCCGAACCCTGTTGAACGGGTGAGATCATAGGCCAGAGGACAGGGTCCGCCTGAGGGGTCACAGCCAGGATCCTGCCTCCCAGCCCCAACCTTGGGTCCTGGGAGCCCTCCTGGCTTTCCCAGGAACCCGAGGCTGGGGGTGGCGCCCAAAGCCACCCTCAGCCAAGCCTTTCTCTCTCCGCAGTGGGAGACAAAGTGCCTGCTGACCTCCGCCTCGTGGAGATCAAGTCCACCACGCTGAGAGTGGACCAGTCCATCCTGACAGGCGAGGCCCGGAGGCTGTGCCGAGCGGGGCTGGGTCAGGGCATGGGGTGTCCTCACGTGGGGCTTCTAATTTCCGATTCCATGACCAGGTGAGTCCGCATCCGTGACCAAGCACACAGATGCCATCCCAGATCCCAGAGCTGTGAACCAGGACAAGAAGAACATGCTGTTTTCTGTAAGTCCGCGGGCCTTTGCCTGGGCCATGATCGTAGAAAGAATAACATTTAGATGAATCAGTGAAAGCCCTGCAAGGAAGAACCTCATCGATTATTGACAGCATATATGAGTTCATAGTAAGATAATAGCTGTGCCTGTACGAGTTTATTGAATCTTCACAAGACAACACCTTTGTTATCTGCATTTTCCAGCAAGGAAACAGGCACAGAGATGTTAAGTAAGTGGCCCAAGGTCACACAGCCAGTGAATGGCAGAGCTGGGATGTGAATTTAGACATTCCGACTCCAGAGCGTTTCCTCTTACCTGCTAGGTTTATCCTGCCTTAGACTGGAGAGGGGTCGAGTTTGCCTATAGTCATTCAACGGAGAATGTTCTAGAGCAGCGGTTCTCAACCTGTGGGTTTCGACCCCTTTGGGGGTCGAAGGACCCTTTCACAGGGGTCGCCTAAGACCATCCTGCGTGTCAGATATTTACATTACGGTTCATAACAGTAGCAACATTACAGTTACGAAGTAGCAGCGAAAAATAATTGTATGGTTGGGGGTCACGACATGAGGAGCTGTTTGTAAAGGGCCAGAAAGTTGAGAACCACCGTGCTAGGGGAAGAGGGTTGCTAAAGTGGGGGAGGCTGGCAGGAGTAGTCATTTCTCCTCGGGCAAACCAGCCCCCCAAGTCACGATGCCAGGCCCCCCTGGCTCTTTTCAGGGAGACTGAAGGGTTCAACCCTGTTGGGAGTGACCCTGCCCTGAGGCTCAGAGGGTCTTAACTAGGGATGCTCTCAGGCTGCCCGGAAACAGCCCGAAGCCGAGCACGGGAGCCACAGGATGGCTCAGGTCGGTGGGCAGGGCCAGGGCACCACGTTACAAGGGGCTAGAGCGCCTCCCGGGAAGGGAGCAGCCGTGGGAGATGACGTTCACCCTGAGCTCTTCCTGAGGACGGCGCCCTGCCTCGAGGTGCGAGGCCCCGGGTGGGAGGGCACGCAGAGGGCAGGCGCGGGGGTCAGCAGCTGTCACTAGGAGCCTTTACGGAGTTGCTGTGGCTAACCGCAGGTCATTTCCTCAGCTGAGGGCCTGCGAGTGGGGAGCGGGCACTGCACGGCTCGGCAGAAGAGAGGCTGAGGCTGCCACCAGCACCCCCTCACTCCATCCTCAGCTCAGTCACCCGTCAGAGGGGCACTGAGCTCTTAGCCTCCGGGAGCAGTCGCCGTGGGCCTCCGTTGGACCATTTTTCAGAAGAGGACACGGAAGCCCAAGGCTGGCCGGCCTTTACTCTGGCCCTTAAAGTCCTGGCTGCCCAGGATTTGACTTGGGCCTTGGAAATGGATGGACTGAAGGTCGAGTTCTCCGGATTCGTCAGTAAATATTTATGGGTGGTTTACCTGTGATCACAGGCAGTTACATTCCTGCGTGGCCGCTTTGTTGTCTGTGAATCTTACTTTTTAAAAAAATACATCTATTTTATTGATTTTTTACAGAGAGGAAGGGAGAGGGATAGAGAGTTAGAAACATTGATGAGAGAGAAACATCGATCAGCTGCCTCCTGCACACCCCCTACTAGGGATGTGCCCACAACCAAGGTACATGCCCTTGACCGGAATCGAACCTGGGACCCTTCAGTCCTCAGGCCGATGCTCTATCCACTGAGCCAAACCGGTTAGGGCTGAATCTTACTTTGATGGGTTGGTGCTCTGCGGTGCAGGTTGATGATATGTCAATACTGGCCTGGCGCCCGGAAGGTGGGGCTCAGTGGCTGAGCGTCACCCCATAACCCAGGAGGCCGTGGTTCGCTTCCCGGTCAGAGTGAGCCCCAGCAGTGGGTGTGCAGTGATCGTTGCTTTTCTCTCATCATTGATGCTTCTGTCTCTCTCTCCCTCTCCCTTCCTCTCTCTGCAATAAATAAAAACATCCTTTTTGAAATACTGGCCTGGAGCTTCCTCTATGCCAGGCCCCAGGGTAGGCACGGGGGATATGGTGCTGACCCAAGCCCCTGCCTTTATAGAGCTGGCGCTGTCACGGCGATGACAGCAGTGACTCAACACTATACAGCTGCGTGAGCCCAGGAGCGCTGAGCAACATGGAGAGAGAGCCACGAGGCGGGGATGAGAGCCCGGCCCTGAAGGAGCCGGGGTCCCAGGCCCTTTCCCTGGTGCTGACCAGCTCTTCCCTCATCCCCGGCCAGGGCACCAACATCGCCTCGGGCAAGGCAGTGGGTGTGGCCGTGGCCACGGGCCTGTGCACGGAGCTGGGTAAGATCCGGAGCCAGATGGCGGCCGTGGAGCCAGAGCGGACGCCGCTGCAGCAGAAGCTGGATGAGTTTGGGCGGCAGCTGTCCCACGCCATCTCCGTCATCTGCGTGGCCGTGTGGGTCATCAACATCGGCCACTTCGCCGACCCGGCGCACGGCGGCTCCTGGCTCCGGGGCGCCGTGTACTACTTCAAGATCGCCGTGGCCCTGGCCGTGGCCGCCATCCCCGAGGGCCTCCCGGCCGTCATCACTACATGCCTGGCACTGGGCACGCGGCGCATGGCACGCAAGAACGCCATCGTGCGGAGTCTGCCCTCCGTGGAGACCCTGGGCTGCACCTCCGTCATCTGCTCCGACAAGACGGGCACGCTCACCACCAACCAGATGTCTGTCTGTCGGGTGAGTGTCCCCCCACTAGTGTCGGCTCCTCTCTGGGTCACTCCCTGGCGCCTTTTTGGCCGGGGGTGGAGGAGAGAACCGGTAGGATGCCCCCTGGTGGGGAGCAGAGTCAGGTGTTCGTGGGGCAGAGCAGCATAATCTGGCTGGACATGTGTCACTAGGCAGGTCATTGCCCATCTGCGAACCTGTTTCCTCATCTGACGTGTGGGTACGTCAGCCCTGCCCAGTCGCCATAAAGGACACGGGAGAGGGTCAAGTACAGCCTCGAGGCATCTGGGCCACACTGGGCCTGGACCCACGTTCTGTCCTGCTCTACCGTGACTCTATGGTCAACGCCTGTCACCAGATCCGCCAGCTCCAGTGTCCTGGGAAGAGCCAGGACAGGAATTATTCATTCCCTGGAATTCGATCCCAGCCCCTGGCCCCTGCTGCCCACATGCTCCAGGGATTCTGGCTGAGACTTCCAGCAGGTGCAGAGGGCAGACGGGTGGGTGAGGTGATGGGGAAGGCTGTGGATTTCCCACCTGTCTCAGGTTCTCCCACCCCTACACCGCGCCCCCCGCCCCCCCGCACTCCTGTCCCACCTCTGCTCCCACAACCTGCTCACTGGGCCTTGGAAATCCAGGCTTTGTGTCTGAGACTTCAAACCTCTTATGGAAGCCCATCAGAGGCCGAGCAGGGGAAGGGGCACCCGCGGCCTGACTGCTTGGCAGCCCCTGACCCGCTAAAATCCCTAGAGGGCCTTCATTGAACAGGACAGGGCAGTCGTAGAGGTCTTGGGTGCTGGATGATGGCTGAGAAATTTGACTTCTTGGGGCTGTGCTGGCTGGAGGGCTGCCCCAGGAGCAGGGAGGGGAGTGGGAAGGAAGGGGCATTTGTTGAGCAGCCTGCTGGGTGCTGGGCTGGCCATGGCGTGGGAATGGGCAGCGAGGCAGTTTCTAGGAAGCAAGATCTGTCTCCCTGGCGGAGCTGGCTGGCAGGCAGGAAGTGGGCTGCCAGGGCAGGGAGAGCCCCCATCTCTGAGAGGCACAGGCAGGGTCGGGGGGGACCAGCAGGCCCTTTGGGCAGGAGCTCACTGTGTGTGGACACCTTTGGGCAGGGAGGGGTCTGTGCCCCGGAACAGGCTGTGGGTTTTCTCCCTTAGAGGCCAGGGACCCTTCCCCTTGAAGAGAGAGAAGGGGCAGCTGGACGCTGATCCCACTGTCTCTCCCAGTCACCAGTGGAGAGACAGCCTCAGCGCTCAGCCAGGGCTCACCCTGCAGGACGGCAGGACCCGGGCTTCCTGCCCCAGCTCAGGGTTCTGTCAAGCTCCCAGCGGGCCCAGCACATTGAAGAGTCTGCCGTAAACCCCTCAGGGGTGGACAGCAAAGGGACAAGTCAGAACTGGACACAGCTGGGCAGAGCAGAGCAGAGGTTCTGCCTCAGCCTGGACTCTGTACTTGTGCACAGCACCTCTGTGAGCCTGTCGGAGGGAAAGGGGGTGGCCCCAACGGGGACCCACAGGACCCCAACTCGGGGCCAGGCTCTCTTCAGACTGGCTGTCAGGGCGGAGGGAGGTCAGGGCCATCTCAGCATGCCCCGGCTCCCCATCCTCAGATGTTCGTGGTAGCTGAGGCAGAAGCGGGCACATGCCGCCTGCACGAGTTCACCATCTCCGGCACCACCTACACCCCGGAGGGCCAAGTGTGAGTGCTGGGTGGGGTGGGGTGGGGTGGGGTGGGGGCGGCTTCCTCGTGGGCAGGGCCAAGGCCCTGGTGCTGACCGCCTGGCTCCTCAGGCTGCAGGGAGAGCAGCCGGTGCGCTGCGGGCAGTTCGATGGGCTGGTGGAGCTGGCGACCATCTGCGCCCTGTGCAACGACTCCGCCCTGGACTACAACGAGGTGGGCCGCGGCTCCGTTTCATGGTCTCCCTAGTGTCCAAGCTCCCAGGATCGGTGGCACCTGCCGTCTTGGAGTGCCACACCCAAGGAACATTGCCACCCCTGCACCCTCCCCCCGACAACTGCCACCCCTTCCTCTTTCTCAGCTGGATTTGGAACCCTGCGCTGGGGCTCTAGGACCGTGGGGGGCTGTAATGTAAGGGGCTGCAGGGCCAGGGAGGGTGTTTAAAGCAGAGGCAGAACCCAGAAAAGGCTCACAGAGCACGACAGCCTGAAGTGGTTGAGGCGTGAGGGCCCCTCCCGGTGGCTGGCAGGAGGCTACACCGGGTCAGGCCCCATGCCAGGCTGAGGCCAAGTCAGTAGCCACCAGAGGGCTTTCTCCAAGGGCGTGGCGGGGTCAGGGTCACATTTACGAGTGCCACCCAGGCCTCTGTGTGGACGGTGGAACAGGCCGGGCGAGCCTGGAGCCAGGGAGCCCTTTGTGGTCATCCAGGCCGGGGAGCTGCTGGCTGCAGCCTCAGGAAGATGGGGGGTGGGCGTGGAGAGAGACTCAGGAGCTAAGACCCTGGGACCTGGTAACTGGCTGGATGAGAAGGAGGTGGGTGTCAGGGTAGCTTCCTGGCTGTGGCTGTAACTATAGTTACTAAGGTAGCGATCATAGGGAGAGGCGAGGTGGCCTGCCGGTCCCCCAAAGTCCAGCAGGCAGCAAGGGGACAGGTGGGCTGAGAGCTCAGGGGGTCGGTCTCAGCCGGGTTGGACTCTGGCATTCTAGAGCACGTGGGGGTTGGGGTGGGGGAGGCAGGGGCCACATGAGACCTCGGGGAGAGGTGGGAGGGAAGGAGCAGGATTTACAAAGAGGAAGGGATTGGGAAGGAGGCTGAGAAGGACCAGGAGAGAGAGGTGGAGGGAGGGAGGGTGCAAGGCCACTGGTGCCGGAGAAGGAGGGTCGGAAGGGAAGACGAGCATCAGCGCCAGACACCACTCAGACTCCAGGTGGGCTGGGCTGGGAAGGGCCCACCCGGCTGATGCAGAAGAGGCTACAGGTGCCAGAGGCAGAGGGAGCTCCAGGGGGCAGGAAGATGGGGGGAGGTGAGGCTGGGAGCCTCTGGGGGCCACCCTTCCCCTTACTCCTGTTTCCTGGGCCCCGCCAGGCCAAGGGCGTGTATGAGAAGGTGGGAGAGGCCACAGAGACAGCCCTGACGTGCCTGGTGGAGAAGATGAACGTGTTCGACACCAGCCTGCAGGACCTATCCCGCGTGGAGCGAGCTGGCGCCTGCAACGCGGTGAGCGGGGTGGGGGCTGGGCCACAGGCTGGGCCTCCTGGGGCATCTGGGGAAGCGAGAGGAGGACAGAGTCCTGGGAGGCTTCTGGGGAAGGAAGGCCCTGAGACCCTCGTGCTACTTGGCTAGGAAGAAAATCGAGGAAAACACTGAGTGAGGCCAAAGATTGGGGCTGGGGAGTGCGCAGGCGAGGAATTGGCAACTTTATGGCACTTCTGGGGCTGGGGAGGGAGATGGAGGCGTCATGTGCCCGGGTCAGAGGGGAGACGCCGTCCCTCCATAGCCAGAGGCTCCTGAGAGGCGGGCGGCTGGTGGGAAAGCCATGGGGCGCTGGCTCTGCCCCTCACGCCTTGACCCACCTGGGCCCCGCAGGTCATCCGGCAGCTGATGCGGAAGGAGTTCACTCTGGAATTCTCCCGAGACCGGAAGTCCATGTCAGTGTACTGCACGCCCACCCTCCCCGGCCAGGCAGCCCAGGGCAGCAAGATGTTTGTGAAGGTGGGAGCTGCCTGACTGGCTGGGCCTCTACATGTGTGGGGTCCCTGGGGACCCTGGTTTCCAGTCCTCTGAAGAGCGCAGGCTGCAGCTGTGGGAGACCAGGGAGGTGTGAGGCCCACCGTCAGACAGTGGACCCAGGAGCAGGATCCAGTCGTGGTGGAGGGACAGCCAGGGACAGGAGCTGAGGCCTGCCCCTCGCCATGGTCCCAGCTCTGGGCTGAGAGGCACCGCCTGGCCACGCGATCTTGGGGCCACCCATGCTCTGCTGTGGGGCTCAGGCTCCCCATCTGAAGAGCAGGGCGAGCCTGGCAGCCCTGTGCCTCTGGCTGGGGGTGTGGAGGTGGTTGATGCCCCTCTTCACTGCTCCTTCCGAGAGGGACGGAACCAGCCCCAGCCCCTCCAGGCCTCTGCCCACAGCACCTCCTGTTGCTGCTTTGGCGCCTGAAGGAGGCATCACAGCCCTGACTTCACCTGCAGTGGCGGCGTCAGCCCCTGTTGGAATGAATGGCTTCTGTGGGCGGCTTGGGCGCCTTTGAGAACGTGGCCCTGCCTTTGGGGAAAGGGAGGAGGCCCTGATGGAATGTTCCGGGCGGGCAATTCCCAGGCGCGGGGGGAGGCCTGAGGTGCCACCTCGAGGTCACCGAGGAGCCTGCCACCCGAGACCGCCTTCTCAGAGCCACAGCCTGCCTCCTGCTCCTGGGCTCTCTATAGAATTGGGGTCCCCTTTCCCCCCAAAATGCTGCAGTCATCTCAGCACAGGCTGGTGGGGGGAGAGCGCCATCGGTGGTGGCCATGACCCGCCTGTTCCCTTGGGGTTTTCTCCCAGTGGGGCCGCTCGGTGCCCACGCTGAGCTTTCAAAGAGTGGGTCCTGGTCCTTGCTCAGCTGCCTGTCCCCCTGGGTGGCCTGTCCCCAAACCTGGGCCGCAGTTTCGTGGGTAGGTCAGGAGGGAGGAGAGGGGTCCTGACTGACAGAGTCGCCCCTCCCCATGCTGCAGGGGGCTCCGGAGAGTGTGATCGAACGCTGCTCCTCAGTCCGAGTGGGGAGCCGCACGGTACCCCTGAACACCACCTCCAGGGAGCAGATTCTAGCCAAGGTCCGGGACTGGGGCTCGGGCTCGGACACACTGCGCTGCCTGGCGCTGGCCACCCGGGACGCGCCCCCGAGGAAGGAAGACATGCAGCTGGACGACTGCAGCAAGTTTGTGCAGTACGAGGTAGGTGCCCGCGGCCCGGGGCGGGGCAGGCGTCTGCCCGCAGCGGCTGGGGGCCGGGCAGGCAGCAAGGGGAGGACGGGCCCGGGCCCCACTGGCATCTGCCCCTCCCCGCAGACAGACCTGACTTTCGTGGGCTGCGTGGGCATGCTGGACCCTCCCAGGCCGGAGGTGGCAGCCTGCATTGAACGCTGCCACCGGGCAGGCATCCGAGTGGTCATGATCACGGGGGACAACAAAGCCACGGCTGTGGCCATCTGCCGCCGGCTCGGCATCTTCAAGGGCATGGAGGACGTGGTGGGCAAGGCCTACACAGGCCGCGAATTCGACGACCTCAGCCCGGAGCAGCAGCGCCACGCCTGCCGCACGGCCCGCTGCTTTGCCCGCGTGGAGCCGGCACACAAGTCGCGCATCGTGGAGTACCTGCAGTCGTTCAACGAGGTCACCGCCATGGTGAGGCCACGGACGGGAGCGGTGGGGGGGGGGGAGGAAGGGCGGAGAGAGGAGCCTGGGGTGGCGGGGGGAGCACATGCCACGCGGCTTGGAAAGAGCAGCCGTGAACCCCTGCTCTGCTTCATCCTCACTTTTTCCAGCATTGTGCTACAAAACAGTCTCCGACACAAAGGCAGGTTGAGATAATTCTACAGCGAGAGCTTATATATCCACCAGCTAGATTCTGCAAATCGCCCTTTGTCATCATTGCTTTAGCACATGCACATACCTGTCCATCTGTTCGGCCTTAATCCGTCTTTTCCTAGATGCCTTTCGAAGTTGTAGGCAGCGGTACCCTTTGCCCTCAGGTGCTTCAGAATGCATACTCTAGAGAGCAGCGTTTGTGTTCCATTTTCCCCCTTTTTAAGCTAAAACTGGCCTGCAGTGACATGCACACATTTTAAGCCTGCCGTCCATTTGGTGAGTTCCTACAAGTGACACACCGGTGTCACCCAAACCCTTACAGGGAGCATCACCATCAGCCCGTGATGAGTTTCCCGCATGCTCCTCCCCGCAGGCCCCGCTCCCGCCACAGGCAATGGGTAACCGCTGTGCTGATTTTTCCGAGATGGTTTTGCCTGTCCTCGATTTTCCTGTGAACGGAATCACACAGTGTCTACTCCTTTATGTCCGGCTTCTTTCTTTTGAGGTTTATCCGTGTTGCTGCGGGCTTCAGTAGATGGTTGCTTTTTTAATTGTTGAGTAACATTCCACTGTGTGAGTACATCACAGTTTATTCTTTCTCCTGTGCACAGACGTGGGGGTTTGGGCCCAGTTTTCTCTCATTCTTTTTATTTTATTTTATTTTTATTGATCTCAGAGAGGAAGGGAGAGGGAGGGAGAGAGATAGAAACAGCAATGATGAAAGAGAATCATTGATCGGCTGCCTCCTGTATGCCCCCTACTGGGGATCGAGCCTGCAGCCTGGGCATGTGCCCTTGACTGGAATTGAATCCAGGACCCTTCAGTCCACAGGTCGACGCTCTATCCACTGAGCCAAACCAGCTGGGGCCTCTCTCATTCTTGATTGCTGACCTGTTCATCAACATTATCTTCCTTTTGACTTGGACCTCGTCCCTGACCTGGCCACGGTTGTTAATTTTGACCTCCAGCCTAAACCTAGTTTTTTACCTTCACCTTCATCCTAACCTGTGGCTCAGCCTGGACTTGGATAATGAACTGGACACCAACCTTGACTTGATTACTTGGAACCTTGTTCTTGACTGTATTGTTGACCTTCACAACGAAGGTCATCTTGACCTTGACCTTGACCATCTGAATCTGAATCTTTACTTTTAGCTCAACCCTGATATGGGTTTCAGTTTTTACTTGGACCCTGACCTGATCCCTGACATGGATCTTGATTCCCCCAACCCAATACCTTATGTTGACTTCAACTTTGATCTGACTTCCAACCTTCACTTTGACTGAATGCCAGCTTCGACCATGACATCACCCCTGATATGGGCCATAGCCTGGATTTGGCCTCTGACTTTGACCTCCACCTTAATCTAATTTTTAATCTTGAGCCCAAGTCCCGTCTTGACCCTGACCTTCCCCCTTGACTCCAGCTTTCACCTTGACTATAATACTTACCTGGTCCTTGACCTGAGCCACAACCTTGACCTCATTCCTGACTTGCCCTTAACTTTGTCCTTAACAGAAACCTTATCTTCTGCCCTACATCCAAACTACATTTCATCCCCACCCTCACGGTTGACCCACCCTCCTGCCCATCCCCACCTCGCCATCTCCTCTGACCTTAGACCTGGTCTGCTCCCCAACTTTGTCCTTATCTTCACTCCTTGCCTTCCCTTTAGCCTCATCCTCAGCCCAGTTTCTAAGCTCATGACGCCACCATTTGTTCTGTCCAGCTGTGTGCTTCTGTGGGGACGTCCTCTGAGCTTGGGGACAGGCTGAGTTGAAGGGAGTTGGGGAGACAGAAAGGAACTGTCTCAGGCGTGAACCCACCTAATCTGGTCTCCAGACTGGAGATGGGGTGAATGACGCCCCAGCCCTGAAGAGAGCAGAGATCGGCATCGCCATGGGCTCCGGCACAGCCGTGGCCAAGTCAGCGGCCGAGATGGTACTGTCAGATGACAACTTTGCCTCCATCGTGGCTGCCGTGGAGGAGGGCCGGGCTATCTACAGCAACATGAAGCAGTTCATCCGCTACCTCATCTCCTCCAATGTTGGTGAGGTCGTCTGGTGAGGCTCCGCCCCTCTTCCCAGCCCTGTAGACCGTGTGCATCCCTGAGACCAGGAAAACGCCTGTTCCCAGGGTGGGGCTGCTGGGATGGAGGAGCATGTGACTTGCCCTGGCCTGTGCCTTGCAGCGTCTCACCTGAGGTGTGCCAGGATGGGGACACCTGGTCATTCTCAAGGCCCTGGTGTACCCAGCCCCCAAGGAGGTGCCTGAGAAGTCCTCTATCCTCCCTCCAGCCCTAACCTTCCCACTTTCAGAGTCATGCAAGATGGGAGAACTACCCCACCTCTGGGCAGTAATGTGTTCGTGTGAGTCCATGTAGGGTGCACACGGTTGTGAGTGCCCACGGTGTGTGTGCCTGAGCGAGAAGTGTATGTTTGTGTGTGCACCTGTGTTCTGTTGCATCTTTGGGGTGAGTACAAGCACCGGGATGTGTGCAGGTGTACAGTTATGTACACACTTAGGTTAGCATGTGAGAGATGGCTGTGGGGAATGGGGAGCTCATGTTTGCCTGGACACGTGAATTCTGCATCCCTGTATGTGGGGCAATCGTATAGGTGTTTGCTTGTGTTTGTGGGATTGTGTAGCCTGAGCTGGGTTTTTGCTCATGTCTGTGAACAAATGTGTGTATGCTGACCTATTATTCATCACTGTCCACATGTGTGTGCCCCAAAGAGGACCATGTCCTAGCAGGAGAGGCATGGAGAGCAGATATGTCCAGGCTCCAGAGCTGGGACTGGGGGAGCCAGGGCTCCAGTGTGAGGCAGAGCTATGTACACACGCCTCTCACTCATGCTCACACGTCAGAAGGAGCAGAGTGAGGCTGGGCTGCTGAGGAGGCCGGGAACTGGGCCCTCCATTGGCGGGGGCTGGAGCCTATGACTCTGGTTCCAGCATCTTCCTCACGGCAATCCTGGGCCTGCCCGAAGCCCTGATCCCTGTGCAGCTGCTCTGGGTGAACCTGGTGACGGACGGCCTTCCTGCCACTGCCCTGGGCTTCAACCCTCCAGACCTGGACATCATGGAGAAGCTGCCCCGCAACCCCCGTGAGGCCCTCATCAGCGGCTGGCTCTTCTTTCGATATCTGGCTATTGGGGGTAAGTGGGGGGCCCCAGCTCTCAGGGGTCCGGGAGTTTCCTAGGACCCTATATCAGTTAGGCTTGCAAACTGCAGACAGTATGACTCAGCCTGACTTGTGCCAAAAGAAACTGTGTGAGCTCATCTAACTGAAAAGACTAGAGCCTGCTTCAGGCATGGCTGGACCCAGGCCTCAGACAGTAGTAGCACTGCCATATTTTGGCTCTACCTCAGCTCCATTCTCAGGCAGGTACCTCTGTGGTGGCAGAATGGCTGTGGCAGCTCCAGCCCTCGCGCTTACTCCATTGCAGACCCAAATTCAATAGGAGAAAGAGCTTGTTATCATACAGTAGGGTAAAAGCCTCAGGTCTGTTCTCATTGGCCCAAGTGGTTTACCTGCTTGTCTCTTAGCCAATCACTCTGGCCAGGGGTGTGACACGCCGAGTGGCAGTCAGGGCGCACCACTGGCTCGTGGCCTAGAGAGGGAGAGGGTGCTGTCAGGGAATTATCGGGGAGGGGGAGGGGGAGGGGATGCCGGAAAACCACAGCTGTCCACTGTAGCTGCTTTCCTCCTGCCCTCCCTGCAGTGTATGTGGGCCTGGCCACCGTAGCTGCTGCCACCTGGTGGTTCCTGTACGATGCCGACGGACCTCACATCACCTTCTACCAGCTGGTGAGTGACAGCCAGGGAGCCTGTTGGGGTGATTTCTGAGTTAGACTTTCAGGGGAAAAGAGCTCAGAGAGCAGGCCGGCCCCCGAGCTGGACATGAGGCGACTCCCTGTCCCAGGCTTTTAGTTGTGGGGGGGGGGAACCAGGGGCATGACTGCCCATGAGCATCTTACCTTTATTGAGGACCCCCCCCCAAACATTGAAGGCTCAGAAAGATGAGCCCCTAAAAGGATGCAGCTTCAGGCAGAGGGTCAAACTGAGGCGATCAGCAACCTGCCAGGCTCCCCCCGCCCTCCCCATAACCAACATATTTTTCGGAGCAGGGACCCCCCTGACCTCTGGAAGTCACCTGGCTGGTAGGTGCCCTCCACAGGGTTCTCTTAGCTCAGCACAGCTCTGGAGGCAAGCAAGGAGATCCCCCAGGCTCTGTCTATCAGTCTGTCCCTCTGTCTGAGCAGCCAGGGTATCTCCTTTGCTTGCAAGAGTCTTCGACGGGTCTGTGGGTTTGTCCTTGGAAGCCGAGAGCGGCGGGGACGCAGGACTTCCTTCTGAGTGCCGCCTTTGCTACTTCCCTGCGGACAGAAGAACCTGCGGGAGGGGCCCTGACTCCTGCCCCATCCCTGGAGGGTCAGGGACCGCCCTGAGGGCAGTGCCGGGCCGGGCTACCATCCCTGGCCCTCCCTGGGGAACCTGTGATTTCAGGGGTTCTCTGGTGTTCCCATCTAGGTTGAGGCAGTCCAGGGACACTTTCCTGGCACCTGCCAGCCCTCAAGCATGTGGGGCATGGGCCCAGCTCTCACCCACGGGGCTGGTGCCCCCAGCCCTCAGGAGATAGCAGGTGCTCAGGCACCTCAGCTAATTTACCGCCAGCGGGAGCCCCAGGGTGGAGATGGGGCTGTGCTGACCGTCCCTCGGCTACCTTCTTCCAGCCCCGTCTTTATTACCAGCCTTTATACTGCGGATCCCAAATCTCCAAGGACCTACCCACCCCCACCTTCTGACCACAGACCCATATGTCCAGCTGGCTCTCTCCTCCAGATAGTCCACAGACGCATGACACGCACCACTTCCAAAATCAGACCTCTCACCCTCCCCCAAATCCTCTCTCTCCTCCCTCCCCATCTCAGTTCACTATCTGCCTGTCCCCCAAGCCAGACACCTGGGGGTCATGCCAGGCACCTATTCCCAATTGGCCTCCAGTCTTCCCGGTGCCACCTTCCCAACAGGCCTCCGGTCATCCCATTTCTCATTTATCCACTTGGCCAGCCAGTGGCTGTTAGGCACCGACTGTGCCAGGTACAGACGACTAGGGCTATGGCAGTCCCCAAGCAGGCAGCGTCTGCAGAGAGGTACGGTCACACGTAAGGTGGGAAGCCTTTCAGCAGAGACAAGGCAGGTGGCCGTGGCACTCGGAGGTGGCCCAGGGTTAGACCTAAGGCAGAACTCGCAGCTCTAGTTGTTGGAGTTTCGGGAGAGGAGCCTAGAGCCCCCGAGTTCCTGGAATTAGCTTCCCAAGGGCAGCAGAGTGGTTCAGAGCGCGGAGCTCGGAGCCGGAGCCAGCCCCAGCGCACCCCCTTGTGCTCCCACACGCTGGCCGTGGGGCTGGACAGCTACTGGGCCTCTCGGCTGCTTTCCTCCTCTGTAAAACGGATAACGGTCCGTCTCACAGCGTATCAAGAGGATTCATCAAGTCAACACTTGTAAAGCGTTTAGACCGACAGGGCACGTATATACGTGTTGATTAAGTTCGTGAAGCTCAGAGGAGCCTCGCAGGAGAAGGCAAAAGGGAAAGGGCCAGGGAGGCAAAGGCAAGGGGCACGCAGAGCAGCGGCTTCACCCAAACAAACGGGCGCCACTTCCACGGGGGCTCCCCGTGGACCCGAGAGACGGAGTGCCAGGCCCGAGCACCTGCTAATAAGCGGTTGGGAGGCCTCAGGTCTGAACAGGGCAGGGTGCCTATGGCAAGAGCAACGGATTTATTGAAACCTCTGCCGTGACCCTGTTCAGGTTTCCTCCCTGTGCGCGTGCGGAGGGCTCTGAGTGAGCACACAGGTGCCGAGAGGGAGGCGGGCACTGCACGTGTGTACACGTGTGTACCCTTGGACCACGACGACAGCAGGGTCATCTGTCCCTCTTGGACCCTGGATGGGTTCAAGGGATATGTTCAAGGCGACAAAAACGTGCACTTGACCCAACCAAATCCCGGAGCTTGCTTTTTAGGAAAATCACTTTTGACTTAAGACTCTATATCTTTTTACTTATTTATTATTTTAAAAATTTTTTGTTAATCCTCTCCCAAGGATATTTTTTCCATTGATTTTTTTTTTTTTTTTTTTTTTTTTTTTTTTTTTTTTTTTTTTTTTTAGAGAGAGTAGAGGGGGGATGGTGGGGAGAGAGAGAGAAACATCGATGTAAGAGAGGCACACAGTTGGTTGCTTCCTATACGAGCCCTGAATGGGGTGGGGATCGAACCTGCCACCGAGGTACATGCTCTTGACCAGATATCGAACCCTTGGCCTTCTGGTGTGCAAGCCTACACTCTAACCTCTTAGCCACACCAGCCAGGGCTACCTCTTTTTAAAAAATATATATTTTATTGATTTTTACAGAGAGGAAGGAAGAGGGACAGAGAGTGAGAAACATCTGTCAGCTGCCTCCTGCACACCCGCTGCTGGGGATGTGCCCGCAACCGAGGCACATGCCCTTGACCAGAATCGAACCTGGGACCCTTCAGTCCGCAGGCCGACGCTCTACCCACTGAGCCAAACCGGCCAGGGCAGGGCTACCTCTTCGTACTAAGCTAAGACCCGTAGGCAGGCCACAGACTTACAGTTTCTCACCCTGCATGACCGTGCCAGCAGCCCGTTCCGGCTGAGGCAGCTCCCCCGCGGTTGTGCAGTGTGGGAAAGTGGAGGTCAGACAGACCGTCATTTCACAGGTTTCTCTCTGAGGGTTATTCCCACAGCCCATGGCCCCCGTTTCTGAACCCTTCGCTTCAAAGATCTGGGTTCAGAAGAGACTCCAGAGGACACACTTAGGTTACAGGACAGGGGCGCCGTTCAACGTCAGGCTTGGTCACACTCCTCCCGTGGCAGGAAGGGAACGAGCCAGGCTCTCCCGCGGGGCCTCGGTTCTGCACTTGTCACAGCCCCTCCGTGAGCGAGGTTCAGGGTGGAGGAGGCCCCGGGGGCTGCGCGGAGAGGGCCGCTTCCTGAGCTTCTTGCTGATTACGAAGGAGGCAGACAGTGAGACAGGGTCCGGCGACTCCTTAGTTCAAAAGCAAAGGGCAGATGAGGAGGAGCCCGATTTCAGGGCCATAAATGGAGGAGGGATGAATGGGGTCGAATGCGTCAGCACTGAACAGGGCACAGGCGCATGTACACGTTTCCTCCCCACCAAAGGTGAGCTCCGTGCAAGCATAATTTCACCGGCTTTCCAGATGTTTACGTATTCCGTGTTCTCAGTGAATCACCAGCCCCGCTCCTGGGCCGTCCCCCTGAGCCCGGCTCCCCCTCCCCCCACCGCCCTCCCCAGCCTAACGCCAGCCACTCTCTCTGTCCCAGACGGTCTGCCCTTCTCCCTGGCCCAGGGCTGGCCATCTGCCCCCATCCTGGGCCAGCACCCCTCCCTCGAGCCACCCCGTGGTCGCCCTTTCTCCCTGGTCCTGTGGAGTCCTCGGATGTGGGCGAGGGACGGAGTGAGGCTTCCTTCTTCCCACACCCAGTGCCGTCTGTCCCTGACCACTGTCCTCCCCGACCCCGCCTGATCCCACCACCGTTCCCTCAGAGGAACTTCCTGAAGTGCTCTGAGGACAACCCGCTCTTTGCCGGCATCGACTGCGAGGTTTTCGAGTCGCGCTTCCCCACGACCATGGCCCTGTCTGTGCTGGTGACCATTGAGATGTGCAACGCCCTCAACAGGTGAGCTGGGCAGAGGGCCCGGAGCTGGGGGTAAGGGCATGGCGGCTGAGGCTTCAGACTAGGGGGCTGGGGGTCAAGTGGGGCCCAGGATTGGGGTCAGAAGTGTCCGGTGTTGTGGTATGAGGGTTCGGGGGCCCAGGGTTGGGTCTGAGGGTCACAGGTGTCCAGGATTGAGGTTTGAGAGTCAGAGGGTTCTAAAGAGAGTTCTAAGAGTCAGTGGGGACCCAGAAGACAAAAAAGGCCGAGATTGGGTTCTGAAGAAGTAGAGGGGCCAGGACTGGGTTTGAGGGACAGAAAGGGGTCCAGGCCCCCGTGGACTGAGCGGGCAGCAGTGACACCCCCCCTTCAGGCGCACTGACCTCCCAGAAGGGCTCCGTCCTCAGACCCGATTAGGGACGTGCTGAGGCTCAGGCCACCCCTCACCTCCACCGGGGGGTGGATGGTGCCCACGGCAGGCCCAAGGTGAGCGCCCTGTGCCCTTGGCAGCGTCTCAGAGAACCAGTCGCTGCTGCGGATGCCACCCTGGCTGAACCCCTGGCTGCTGGCAGCTGTGATCATGTCCATGGCCCTGCACTTCCTCATCCTGCTCGTGCCGCCCCTGCCTGTGAGTTGGGGCGCCACCCCACGCCCTTCTGCAGCTCCCAGAGCGACCTGTCCAGGTCCTCTGACCTACAGCCCAGGGCTGGTGGCTGGGCCTTCCTGGGTCCCTTTGCCCCTGGAAGCCCTGGAGGACGGGGAAGGGGAGGTCTGAGAGGCTCACCTCGTGGGGCCTGTGCTCAGCCCATGACAAGCCACCGTCCTCCAGATAGGTCCCCACATCGGGAGCCCCCAGGCTTGGGGAACAAAAGGGGTGGGGGTCCCCCAAGGGAGGGGCAGGAGGACAGACTACGCTCTTCCCTGGTGCGGAACTCCTCCCACTGCCCAACGGGACCAGGGGAATTGGTCCTGGGGGTGAGGCTGGGAGGGCACTTCCAGCAGAGAAAGCGGGGACACAGGAATCTGGGGTGGGGCCTTGGGGGGAGTCCCTGCGGCCTGGGGGATGAGCTGGTGGCCTGCGGGACGCCAGACAGCCCTCCTTTAACCAGCCTCCCCCACAGCTCATTTTCCAGGTGACCCCACTGAGTGGGCGCCAGTGGGGGGTGGTGCTCCAGATCTCTCTGCCCGTCATCCTGCTTGATGAGGCCCTCAAGTACCTGTCTCGGTACCACGTGGACGGTGAGTGGGAGCCCAGCACCCCCTCCCTGCCCACCTCTGCCAGCCGGCTGCAGCAAGCGGTGCCAGCATCAGCCTCCGTGGCCGTGGGGGACATGAGGGGCTCTGAGGCTGGGGCCCGAGCTGCCTGCAGGGGTAGGGGTCCTGGGAGCCCGTGGGTGCGCTGCTCAGGGCCATGCTGCCTGGCACACCTTTCTGCCACCAGCCCTGCAAGGCCAGGCTCCCAGGGCCTCCCAGGCCTGGCCTCCGACTTCTCTGAATGCGGCCTGTCTTTACCTAGGCCTTCTCAGGACAGCCTCCCAGGCCTCCGTGGGCAGCGTCGACCCACCAGCCCCCAGACCACAACGGGTCGGCCTCTACGGTGTCACCTTGTGGGCGGGGAGAGGGGTGGTTCTCTGTCTCTGGATTCACAGCTCTAGGTCTGCCTTAACCTAGGAATCGAGGGCAGGATGGCAGGGGTTGGGGTGGGGGCAGGTGTAGAGGAGCAGCCTGGGGCATGGCACCCAGTGGCCTGCTTCTGCCTGAGGGCCTCCGAGTAGATGGTCCTGCCCTGCGGCATCGCCTCATGGTCAGGCAGCCTGGAGAGGGAGGAAGCAGGGCCGAGAAATTCCTGGTTCCCGAGACCTGGAGCCAAGGAGGTAGCCCCATGGCCAGGCTGCTGGAGGCCAGGGTTAGACCCCGCAATGGCAGTGGCGAGGTCTGGCGGGGCAGCTGGGCCTCTGAGGCCACCTCAGCAGGAATGTGTCCCGGCCCCAGGGGAGGGAGCTTGGAGGCTAGAAATAGAGCCTGTGGCTGTCTCTTCACTGGGGCTAAGGCATTCGACCCCTGTCCCCCCCTCCCCCCATCTCCCACACCAGCCAGCCCTCCTGGGTGCTGCAAATACTTCATTTTATTAGAAAGGCTGAAACAAGTTGTCCTTCGCTCTCTGCAGAAGCTGGCCTCCCACAGATCTGTCCAGAGGGGGGCCTGCCATTTGGGGGGTGGGGGAACCCAGGAGGGTGGAGGTGGGTGCTCAGACAAAGCAAGGCCTATTGGAGCCCACGGGTGGGGTAGGGGCAGCCCATGTCTGGGGGAGGGGGAGCCGTACAAGGCATTCTGCGCCTGGGGTGGGTCTTTCTGGCCCGCCCTCTGTGGATACTCCTGGGGAGGTGCAGACAGGGAAATAGGTCTGCGGCCTAAAACTTCATCCAGGGGAGCACAGAGTGGTCTAACCAGGAAATCCTCTGGCCAACCTTGACCACACTGACTCACCTGCGAAGCCACGCCTCCTGGGCATGCGGCTGGCTCGGGCAGCTCCTCTGTCTTCCTCAAGAGCCTTCCCCAAGTGGCCACAACTGCCCAGGGGTTTGGCACATTTTCTTGACAAAACGTAAAGGTGAGAAAATGTCTCAGCCAATGGGGGAAGTCGGACTCGTAGGCACTGCCCAGCTCGGGCCCAGGCGCGGGGAGCAGGGCCCTGGCCTATGGGACAGGTTGGGAAGAATGGCGCTCGGAGGAGGGCTGGATGAGCAGGGTTGGCATCTCTAGTGGGGCTGGAGCTCGGAGTGCAGGGTAGACAGGTGAGGCCAGCAGCGAGACGAGGCCTCGAATGCTAAGGTGAGGACCCTGGACATTGTCCTCGTGGCCGTGGGAGCCACCGAGGGTGGAAGCATGGAGGGATGGGTGAGCATGGAGAATGGACGGACAGATGGGTGACACTAAAGACAGGAGGCTGGTCAGGGGAGAAAGCCCAGGCCCAGCCCAGGGTGAGCTAGTGTCCCAGGCAGCCGCTCCACGTCCACCATTAACCTGAGATGCTGACCATGGTCCCAGAGAGGTTTGGCTTTAAAAGGTGGTGCCTGCTGTCGCTGGGAGCCCAGGCAGCTCTCCTTGTGCGGCTGCAGTCCCTGGGGCCTCCTCAAGCTGACGGGGCGGGGGTGAGCGAGGGGACCCTGTTACGTTCCCAAGCCAGTCTGGTGGCCTTTTAGGGAAGTTTTGCTGGGCCTGATGCTCATGGCCTCAGTGTGGTTTATGGGGTGTGTCCTGGGGAGAATTGTGGATCCTGGGTCAACACCGGGGATTGGCTCTCCCAGGTGTGGCTGAGCAGCTGTCAAAGCAGAGGCCCGCGGGCTGGGCTGAGGGGAGGGGAAGCCTGGAGAGGCCAAGAGGGTCCGACCTGGGAGGGCCCAGCAGCGTGGCCTTTACTCTGAGGGCAGTGGAACCGCAAGGGGCTGATTGACTAGATATGAGGTGTGATGCCAGGGGTGGGAGGGTGATGGTGAGGTAAGATGGCAACTGAGGGCAGGATGGAGAGGTCTTGCGCCCAGGGCAGCCGAGAGAGAGAGAGAGAGAGAGAGAGAGAGAGAGAGAGAGAGAGAGAGAGAGAAGAGGAGGAAGGAGCTGGTGAGATGTGGGTGGTGAAATCAGCAGGGCTGGGTTTATGAGCTAGGGAGGGGTCACGGCCGCCATGGTGTCTAGCTGTCCTGATGCTGGACTGTGGTTCTCAACATTAAAAACAAGAAGCGACGCACGGGGGTGGGCTGGGGGCTGATGGGACACGTGGTGTGCGGGAGCCGGGCCATCCGGGGGAGCGTGGGCTGCCGCTCAGGAGACGCAGGGCCCGGGGGCCCCTGGGTGGGCTTGTGTGGGAGACACGCGGGATGGAAAGGCAGAAGGAGCCCGCCTGGACGTGTGCTCCCATCACACAGCCTAACACACTCTCGGGTTTGTCTTCCAGACGACAAGGCCCGGAAGTGAGCACGGGGCAGAGTGGCGTCCCCAGCGCGTGCCTCGTACTGACGGTGCCCAAGCCTTCGCCCGCTCCCGCCTGCCACCACGCCGGCCGGCCTCTTGCTCACCGAGCCCTACTGACTGAGGCTGGAATGGCCCCCGGTCCTGTTCCCTCGGCCGTGGTCCCCTCTTTGTCTGCCTGGGGGCCCTACTGCATCTCCCCGGGACTCTCCCGGGGAGTTTGCCCCCACGCTCTGGCCCGCGAGGGGCCTGCCCAGAAGCCAGAGCTGGTGGCTAATCCGGAGACGCAGATCCCCGCACCCGCAAATCCACGAGCAGCTTCCGGAGCCTGCGCCCCCTCGCCTGGAGGCTGGGCTTCCCTTGGTGCCAGGCTTCTCTACCGAAAGAGGGCGCCTTCAGGTCCCTCCCTCTAGCTGTGACCTCTCACTCAGTGCCTGCTCTGGGCGCTGGTCAGCTGGGGGTAGGAGGGGTGACATCTGGGCCCAGCTGTGCACGGCCAGGGCAGGCCACCCCCACACACACGCTCTGCGTCCACGGCGTCGGCTCCTGAGGGCTCGGGCCTCTTTCTGTTTATAGGCGCAGGGAGCTGAAGGGTCAGAGAGACAGGAGTGGGGGGAGGAGGCTAGGCCAGGACCTCTCCTGGAGACAGCCAGCCTGCCCACCTCTGCTTGGCTCCTGGACTCAGGTTCTGGGTCCTAAGCAGAGGACCCGTGTCCTCTCGGTGCTGCTTTGTCTACCAAGCAGGGGCCGCCGGGCCTGCCCGCCGTGTGCCTGGAGCTGAGACCTCAGATACCCTGCGTCCCTGACAGCCACGCCCTCCCACCCAGTCCCACGCCTGCCCATCTCGCTGGGTGATCCTGAGTCCCTGGGCTCCTGGCCTCACTCTTGGCCCCCAACCCCACACACCCGCGAGCTGAAAGGCTGTCGCTCAGAATGGCTAGTTCGCAGGGCACTTCTCTCCCTCCGGCAAGATCCACTCGGATGTTTTGGCGTAGAGAGAGCCTCTGAGGGACAGAATGTTCTTGTGACCCAGCTTTGGCCCCTACGGCAAAAATTAGTTGTAGAAGAAAGACCTAAGTAAACGACTGCGTCTACCAAGTGTACAAAGTGATTATTAATATGCAAATCAAGACTCACATTCCTGTCCTACCCCCTCCCGCCAGTCCAAGCCCCTGGCCTGCCTTAGGACTAGTGGGCTCCAGGTTCTGTGGCACCTCCCCCACCCCTCCCCTCGCTCACAGGTCCTGGAGGGGCTGAGAGATGCAGAGCTAGGCTGGCGGGGGTGGGGGTGAGGGGCAGGGGAGGTAGATCTCGGTGTGGGCAGGACTTTGCCCACCTGCTGATGTGCGGTTTGGTGAAATAAAGATTGAGTGCCTGGGACACAGGAGGACATCGGTGTCTGTGTTCCCGGAAAGTGGTCCCACCATCTGCCCTCGTCTACCTGGGGTCCCCCACCCCAGAAAGCCTCAGCGAAGGTCTGAAGGCGCCCCCCGTCGCCAGCCAGGGATCCTTGTCTTCCTCTGAAACCAGGCCTAGGAGAGGCCCAGACATCCCTGAGCCTGCTTCTCCCAGGGACTGCACTTGACCATTTGTGCAAGTGTTCAAAGCCCTTTACACAAATGACAGTTCACACGTTACCAGGAGGAGCCTGAGGCTGGGAGGGGTTCAAAACTTGCCTGGGGCAGGGCTGGGCCTGGAGCCTGATGAATGGAGGGGGGCGCGCACAGAGGGCCCAGTCCTGGCTGCTCTGTAGGTCTATGATGCCCTGAGTTTTCTCTCGCTCGGTTTCCTTCGCCTCCTCGAGCCCCGGATGCCATCAGCTTCTGGCCCTTCTGAGCCCAGCTCCACTGTGCCTCCCGAGGACTCAGCTCAGAGTCTGGAGCCTCAGCTCAGGCTGCTGGAGGCCCCCTCCTGACTCCCCGGGGGGCCTGCCCCAGCAGGGTTTCTGGCAAGCAAATAGCCTGTTCCCCCATTCCTGGTGACCCCCTGAGGGGAGGACTTACTAGTGAAGGTTCCAGATCTTTTCAGCTGCCCGGAGAAGGGGAAGCAGTGCTGCCCACAGGGCCTGAGGCACGACTGACCACATAATGTGCTGGGCTCCGTGCCCAATGAAAATGCGGAGCCCCTTGCTCAAAGATCAAGAATTTCATAACTGACCGCAGCGCAAGGAACCCGGGGCGGGCCCTTCTGAGCACAGGGTCCCATCGGCCACACGTCCATGGGGCCAGCTGTGACCGCAGGAGCCAGGCCCTCGCTCGGGAGCTCCCAGGGTCTAGTTGGAGGGAGGGCAGAAGGGCCATCCAGCCCTCTCAGACCACAAAAACCTTTCCATCCTCGTCGGCAGGGTCCTCAGCCAGCTCCATGCGACGGGCCAGGCAGGGTCAGGGCGCACCTTACAGACAAGGAGCCGAGGCCCCTGAGAGCCTGACCCCGGGCCGGCCGCGTGGAGGCAGACAGGCAGGGCGTGGAGATAAGATGAGCCCGGAGCCTCCAGCCACCACTGGGGCTCAGGGCCAGGCCGGCCTGAGTCTGGCCTCGTCCAGCCACAGCATAGAGCCCGACCGGCCGAGATGGAGCAGCCAAGGTAAACAGAGGTTCCCCACCTCACCGCCGCTCGCCAGAGGCAGGAGGGAATTCCAGGTCAAGCCCAGCACACTTCCCGCAGGCTCAGAGGTGCAGCTGCCAAAACACTCATGGCTTCCCCCTACCCCCTTCAGCCACCAGGACGTGGTGCTCCCCATGTCCCCACCCTGCACCCCTCACAGGGTAGGAGGGACCCCGTTGGGGCTGCATTGGGAGAAATGACGGGACAAAAACAGAAAATGAAGACCGATGCCCATACAAGACCCAAATGCAGGTGACCTAGCAGCTGTATGCATCGAAGCCCCAAACTGGAAACAGCCCGGATGTCCATCTTCAAGGCAAGGACAGACAGACAGCCGCGTGTCCACACCATGGAATATGCGGCAATAAAAAGGAACATGCCCATATATGCAGCAGCACGGATGGTGCTGAAAACCCTAGTGCTGAGTAAGAAAAGCCAGATCCTGTGCCCACCTCCATGAGGCCCCAGAGCAGGCAGCGCGCGTCTGTAGTGAGCAAGCAGATCCCAGGGGCTGGGGCTGGAGAGGTGCTGGCGGGCAGAGGGAACATCTTGGGGGGGGGGGGGCGGTGTCACAAGCATTTGTCAGAACGCATCGGCCTGTGCCTGAAATGCGCACTTTAGATTGCATGTGAAGTAGCCCTCGATGTAGTTTGATTTGGCAGAAAAAATCAAGAGGAGCCAGAGGAGGTGGGGGAGGCACGCAGCTGCCATGTGGGTGCAGGGCTGTTGGCATCCTCAATAAACGGGGAGGCCACCGACCTCCCAAGGGAGCTCGGTATTTGAGGGGCAGTGAGGGACCCCACATCCAGGGGCAGGAAGAGGCTGGAGACCAAAAGGAAATAACCCAAAAGGAGGAGCATTGTGGGGGTTGTTGGCGGGGGGGGGGGGGGGGGCAATGCCTCAGATACTCAGGAGGAAAGGCTCCAGCCGGCCCTGATCTTAGTGGGGGCATAAAGG
>PVJC01015143.1:0-35510 GCA_004026665.1 Murina feae
AGGGACGGGGGCGGGGCGGGAACGGCCAGGAGCCTGGTCTGCAGGATGGGCCTCACCTGGATGAAGGACCGAGCAGGACCCGAGGGGCGGGGCGGGCGGAGTCTAGCGGGGCGGGGCCTCGCGGCGGGGTGGGCGGGGCCTCGCGGGCGGGGCCTCAAGTAAACGCGGGGACGGGCCAGGCCCCGGTAGTCGGGGCTGTGGGGACGCGACACGAGCTCGGAAGGCGGGTCCCCCACCCCAGGCCTCACTTCTCCCGGGCTCACCGGGGCGCCGGCCGCCTCCCCTGCGCGCTGGAAGGTCCACTCCACGTGCGCCTGCAGCGAGCGGGGCTCACACTCCAGGAAGGTGCTGCCGCCCTCCACGCCGAGCACCTTCCGCTCCTGCAGCGCGGGGCGGGCCGGGTCTGGGGAAGGGGCCGGTGCGACTCAGGCCGGGCAGCGGGGGCGCAGCCTCCGGGGTGAGGGGCGGGCAGCGGGGCACTCACCGCCGGAGCACAGCGTCCTGGGGTCGCCGTTCTTCACGTCCTGCCGCCGGAACCGCCTGCAGAGGCGGTGTAACGGGAGCCTCCCTGAGCCCCTCGTCTCCCCGGGACTCCCGCCCCGCTCCGGCCGGCCCTGCCCACCTCTTGGCGCTGGGCTGGAAGCGCGTGCACGCGGCCCCGTCCCAGGCGCAGTAGGGGTCGCGCGCCAGGCAGCACTCGGCACAGGCGCGGCCGTGGGCAGCGCAGCGGTGCAGCGGGATCTGGGCCACTGCGCTCCGGGAGGCCACGTACAGCTGGTGCTGGGGGGCGAGGGGCTCCAGGCTGACCGAGGGGCCCTGTGCCCGCCCCCAGCGGTCAGGGGTCCCTTCCCCAAGTGACGGACACTGAGGTCTCGGGTCACACGGTCTAAGGCAGCGCCCACCCTCAAACCCGGGGCTTCAAACTACCAAGGGAGGCGCGTGGTGGGGACTCCCGGGGACCCCCTCGCCCACCCCACTCCTAGCCTTCCGGTCACTTACCCTCTTGGAGGAGATCTGCATGCTGGTGACCGCGGCCGAGTCCTGAGGGAGAGAAGCGGTGCTGGGGGCTGGGGCGAGGGGAGTGGGGTCCCCCGATGACGGGCGCTAGGCCTCACCTCAAACACGTGCAGCTCCTCCAGGAGCAGCCCTTCCTCGCTGGACCGGCTGCCCTTGGGGACCGAGATCACCTTCAGCACCGTGCCAGCGTCTGCGGGGCGAGAGGGGCAGGCTGTGTCCCCCGCAGCCAGGCCCGGCTCCCTGCCCTCCCCCTGAGCGTGGTGGGCCGGTGGAGAGTGCGGGATGGAATCATCCGAGCTGCGCCAGCCCGCCCGCCCGGGAGACGGGGCACCGCCCAGGGGACAGCGGGAGGGGGCTGAACGAGAGGAGCCTGACCCGTGCCGATGAAGAGGACGTCGTAGTGGCCATCGGCAGCTGCTACGCGGTCTGCAGCAATCTGGGTGAAGGTGTACCCGGCACCCACTTGCAGGAAGAGAGGGCGCCCCCCCACGGGCAGGATGGAGTTGTACATGAGCGGGTGGTTCCGGGCAAACTGGATGACGTCATCAGGAAAGTCCTTGGTGGAACTGAAGGTTCCGAAAGTCTTGCTGGGGCACTGCGGGTGGGAGGGGGCAGGACAGGGACGTGGTGTGAGGGGCTGGTGGGGAGCCCTCCACAGAGGCCTGCCAGCCCTGGGGGGTGGGGGGTGGGGGGTGGACAGAGCCCCCTCGGGGAATCTGAGAGAAGGGGCCTGGCCTTGCCTTTGGGACGCGGAGGGAGACGTGGCCTTCCCCTGGGAAGCCCTGTCTGATGGAGGTGACTTCCCCCCCAGGCCAAGACCCCCCCCCCCAGGCATGGAGTGGGCTGTGGTGGGAGATCCCTGGGCTACGCACCATGCCGGGCCGGGGGTAGGGGACACGGCCCTGGTACGCCACCCACTGGTGCGTGGGCCCCTCCTTGTGTGCGAAGGGCCCCAGGAAGGCCCGCCGCACGTCGCTCATGCTGTACACGCACACGGCCGAGCCCTGGAAGATGCCGCTGCAGGGGAGGGGAGGACGGGGAGTGACGGGCCCGCGGAGCCAGGCTGCCCCTCGGCCACCTCCCGGCCCTCACCTGGAGGTGGAGAAGATGCCATAGAGCAGCGGGGCCCAGCGGTCCCTGGACGGCAGCAGGAACACGTCCTCTGTGGGGACGGGGCCTCGTTGGAGGAGGGCACACGGCCCGGCAGGCCAGCCGGGCTCCAGAGTCTGTGCCCCTGCACCCCTCCCCCGACTCCGTCCTCCCGGCCTGGCACTCACGGAGCTGGTCAAAGTGTGTGTCACCCTCGATGCCCGGCACTGAGCACACCAGCCGCGCCTTCAGGAACGTGGTCCACTTGTTGACCAGGCTGCGCTGGCCGCCCACGTCATTCTGTGGGGTCAGTTGGAGGGGATGAGGGCCAGGCCCAGGGGCAACGGGGTGGAGCGGGGCCGTGGATGGGCGCAGGGACTCCTCACCCGGCAGATCTGGCCAATGCGGGACACGGACAGGCGTCCCAGGGCCTGCGAGGCCTCCACTGCCGACTCGCGGAAGAAGAAGTAGACCTTGTCGTCATCTGGGTTCTCGCTCTCCGGAATCCAGAAGACCTTAATGAACTTGGGTTCTGGCCGCAGGAAGAGGTGTGGGGTCAGCGCGGTGCTAGCCCCGGGTGCCCCGCTAGGTACCCAGGTGCTGCCTCCCCCTCCTCTCACACAGCAGGTGGGGCAGCATCTGAGAGCACCAGCCTCCACAACCAAGTTCAGACGGCGCCCTGCGGCAGAGTCCTGAAGAGCAGGGCCTGCGAGTCAAGAAGCAGCCACAAGAGGGCAGCAGAGGCCGGGCCACCTGGGCAAGCAGGAAGCGGGATCCCGGCCAGTGGCAGCCCTGGGGGGGTTCCCCAGGCCAGTGGTTGAAGAGAGGATGGAGAGGGGGTCTCCGGTTCCACCTTCACTCACGAATCTTATTCTCTAGCAGGAAGCAGATGCCCCACTCCTGTTGCAAACACTCTGCTCAGAGTAAACTACCCAGGCTCCTTGTCCTTGCTCCCTTCAGAATCTGTTTCTCGGCTTGTCCCTGCCCCAGGACCTTTGCACTACTTGTGCCCTCTTCTTGGAATGCTCTTCCCTCAGTCCTGGTGTACGTTGGGGATTAGCTCACACCCACCCTCAGCAGAGTGGCTTCCTTTACCCAACCTAGTCACCTTTCCCCTCCTCTCGACGCTCTCATTGGTCTCACATGGATTGGATTTTATCGTGTCGGGAGGTCTGTGAACTCCAGGAGCGTGATACTCTCTAGCTTTCCCCTGCAGGACCTGCCACATGGTAGTACTTGGTGAGACCTGGCTGCCTGCACTGCTCACTTATTTTGTGAGCCTTACTCAGCACCTGCCCTGTTGGGGATGAGGGTCTCCTCCTGCCACCCCACCAGCCCCTCACCATTGAGCCAGCGGGAGTCGTGGGGCTCAGTTCGGAGACTCGGACGCTGACCCAGGCTGCGGAAGATGGTGAAGTCCCGGCCCATGAGGTCTGCGGCCACCCCAGAATACAGCTCTTCCCCTGCAGGCAGAGCCAGGGCTCAGCCAAGCTGAAGGCTCTCGGCTGGGGGGCCTGTGGAGCTCTGGGGACCCTTGAGGGACCCCTGGGGCTCTGGAGGGGGGTCTTGGGACTGTGAGGTTCCAAGAGTTCTGTTGGGATCGCAGCCTTTGGACTCACCCACCAGCACGGAGGCGGCGCGGTGCCTGGGGTCGTAAGGACTCTTGCCCTTGCCGTCCTCCAACCTCCGAAGGTCCAGGCGGAGCACGGGCTCCTGGGGGCGGGGAGGTTGTCACTGCCAGGCCCTCCCTCCCCCCACACCCCTCTGCTGGCTCTGGCCTTACCTCAGGCCGGTGGCCCACCTCCAGGAACGCACAGGTGGGGTGGAAGGCCCCGGTGCCGCAGGCCAGCACGTGGGAGCGGTTGTAGGCGTGCAGCAGCTTCACGAAGTTCATGCACTCGGTCTAGCGGGCAGCCGGGGCGGGGACGGTGAGGCCTCCCCGCTCACCAGTGCACCCCACCTCTTCCTTTCTTTTGCATCAGCTCAGGCAAGTACCAGCACAGGCTCCAGGGACCTGGGGCCGTCGGTGACCAGCCCAGCCCAGCCCAGCCCCAGCAGAGTGGGTACACGGGGAAGCAAAGGTCCGCGTTGCCCCTGTGACTCACAGGCCCCCAAGAAGAATCACATGAGCCCCCACCCTGAGTCACTACCCCCCGACTCCGCCACCTCAACCCCCTGCCCCCATCGCGGCTGGAACAGACTGGCCTCTGTTTCAGCGCTGCCCATCGTGGAGTGGTACTGACCCTCCTGCTCCCACCCGCAGCCCACACTCACCCCAATGTCCTTCCCGGCCCAGTTGCACTCCTCGCGCCATTCCACAGGCGCCGGCCAGGCCAGCTGGGGGAGTCGGGGAGAGGGACACAGGTCAGGGGCGTCCGATGCTCTGGGCTGGGTGTCACTCAGGGGCCCCACCCCTGCTCTCCCGGCGTCGGGGCGGGCTCCCTGGGCAGTGCGGCGAGGCTGACCCGCACCTTCTTGGCCCGCTTGCCAATGTTGTCCAGGCTCAGGGAGGCCACGTGGTTCTCTGCGCCCACAAACAGGCGCCCGCGCTCCTCGTCCACCAGCAGGGCCTCGTAGCAGCAGGTCCTCGCGAGCCGGAAGGTCCGGAGCCCGTGCTGGGCCTGCAGCTCTGCGGGTGGGGACACCTGAGGACACGGGGCGCTTCCTTCTCCCAGGCTCTGTCTCAGGCTCACACCCGTGTGAGTTCACACACGTGTGCGTTTACACCCACGAAGGCCCCCCAGGTGCACAGCCACCCCCTGTGCCCCTGAGGGGAAGGCAGGCGAGCTCCTGGGACATGCCAGGACAAGCAGGGTCTCCAGGTAGCACACAGGGGCTCTGGGGGGACCAGGCATGGAGGGGAAGCAGGGCCCTCTGCTGTTGCCGTCAGGAGCCTGGCTCAGTGCCTAGCAACCGCTCCCGGGTAGGGGTGGGAAGGGGCTCAAAGGGCCCCCACATCTCAGCTTCCCTGGGAGTAGGGGATGGTACAGAGGCAGGATCTGTTGCCATGGAGACCGAGGGGTCTTCTGGGAAAGCAGAGGGGAATGGGCAGAGTGGCTGGGACAGGGTTAACTGGAGATGGCACGAGAATGCTCCCAATCCTGGGACAGGTGGCACACGAGGTCAGGTGGCAGAGCCGCAGGCAGTGCCCCGCCCGCCCACCCGCCCTGGGCCCCTGCCCGCCAGGTGCACCTACCTTGGAAGGAGAAGCGGAGGCGGGGAGGGCTCGGGGAGGCAGCCCCCAGCACTGCGGGCCAGAGCAGGACCAGGGCTGCGATCATGGCGGCCTCCGCCCGCCCCGGCCCGGCCCAGGGCGCTCAGGGTTCAGCAGGCTTCGGCAGGCGGGTGCCGGTGCGAGGAGCCTTGAGCCGCCCTGGACTCTGCCCCGGGATCTGGAAGAGAAGGAGTTGCAGTGAGGGCCAGGGCCAGGGCGAGGGCGGGGGCCGGGGGAGCCCCCGGATCAGGTTACAGCCCCAGGGAAGGCGGTGGGGGGCGCATTCCACTTCCGAGTCCTCCCTCCCTGGAGGGTGCCCTGCCCGGCCACCACGCTGGGCACACCCTCAGGGTCACCCCACACTGGCAGGCACCCGCCCCACCACGTCACCCTCCCCAGTGGCCGGCCCTCCCATAGACGGCTCACAGGCATTAACTCGCCAGCCTGGGACTTGGCTGGGACAGAGGGGGACACAGTCAGGGCCCCGGGCAGGAGGGGCTCAGGTCGGCGGGTTTCAGAGGTGCCACCAAGCGAGCTGTGGGTGTGAGAGCAACGCAGGGGCGGCCTCAGGCGGCTGCGCCCATGGCCCAGGACGGCACCGCTGGGGCCGGGGCCGGTGCTGTGGAGCCTGCGAGTGTGGATGTTCCTGAGGGTCCCCTTGTGTCTGTGCTGCACGTGTGTGTGGTGCGTGTGCATGCATGAGGCCATGTGGCACGGGTGTTTATCACACATGTAGATATTGCGTGCCTGTGCGCGCGCACATGGCATTGTCTGTGTGTTTATGCGGTGTGTGTCTGCGTGGTGTGTGCACTTTGTGGACGTGTCTGTAGTATGTGTCACAAGTGTGTGTAGGTGTGCACATGCATGTGTGTGCATGACTATCTGGACATGCAGGTGAGCAAAAACACCCAGGACACTCCTGGGTTCCCCAGGAGCTGGTAAAAGCCGGTCGCAGCCAGACTGCAGGGATGGGGGCCACTGGGATGGGGGCCTGCTGGGATGGGGACCTTCTGGGATGGGGACCTGCTGGGATGGGGGCTGCTGGGATGGGACCTGCTGGGATGGGGGCTGCTGGGGTCGGGATTGCTGGGATGGAGGGAGCAGCGCCGGCTGAGCTGGCCTCTCTCCCCGCCCAGAGGTGGACTGGGCTGGTCACACAGAAATTCTGAGCTCAGACTTGAGACCTAAGAGGGATCAAGCGGGGAGAGCCAAGGGCCTAGGCAGCCTCTCTGCAGCTAGGGGAGCCCGTCCCTTCCTGAGCCTCCCTCCCCCACCCTCAGCCCCAGGGCTCCCCAGGTCCCCACCACTGCTCTGAGCCAGAGTCCCTCCCTGGACATTCAGATGGGCCGGGCCTGGGGCAGGCTGTGCAGGTGCTGGCACCAGAGGCCTGGGTGGGGCAGGATCCTGGTGTGGGATGGAGCAGGGGCACAGCTGCTGAGGCCTGTTCCAGACCCCTCCTTGTACCCCTGCCCAGCTCCATAGCTCTAGGGAGCTCTCCTGTGCCACCCCTCCCATGCACCCTCCCTCCTTCCCTCCCTTTTCTGGGCTGGGCCCCTTTAAGGAGCAGCCCCCGCCCCCACCAAGCCAGCCACCGCCCCATGCGCACGCCGTCAAGTTTACCGGCGGGCAGATCGGGTGACTGGGCAGGCAGCCTGGACGGCTGACGGTGGCCGGCAAAGTGGAGTGGGCACAGGGGGGAGGGAGTAGGGACGACACCCCCTGTTGGGCCTCACAGCAATAGGGCACCCCAAGCAGGGGGAAAGTCAAAGCAAAGGAGGAAGAAGCAATAAAGACCCAGCCCAGGCCACACAACAGGGCAGGCGGAGGGGAGAGCTGGTGGGGTCACCCCTGGGGGCTCTTCACCTGTCCGTCCACAGCTGGGGTGCTGGCAGGGGTTCAGGGGGCCCAGGAGCCAGCTGGGTGGGAGGGTCAGAGGAAAGGGGAGGGCGAGCTCAACTGGCCCTTGGGACCCAATCCCTGTCCTTCCTCACCAAGTGGGCCAGGACCCTGCCACCTGCTGGCAGTGGTTGCCATGGGAGCCAGTCTGGGCGGGAGGAGGGCCAGGGAGGACAGTGAGCAGGTCTGGTTCTGCACCCGGGGTGTGGGCCCTGCAGGTGCCACCCTGGCCTGAACGCAGCGTGGCGGCCCCCATCCCTACTGGGAGCTGAGGGCGCCCTGGGTGAGCTCTGGGACTGTCTTTCTTCCAGGCTGAGCGTGGGAGGAACTGCCCCTCAACAAACGCCCAGCAAGGTGCCCAGGAGGGCATCGGTCACAGGCGACCGGCTCCTGCCCCTGGGGCCTCGGTTGGGAAGGGTCAGGGGGCTTGGTTTGAAGCGGGGTCTGGTGGACACCCTGTCCGGGGGCTGAAGGTTGACCACAGCTGCGTGTGGCCCTCAGGCCCACCAGGGGGGACATGCCAGGCCTTCCACTGCTCCCCCCGCCAGCATCCTCCTGGAATGGCCTCGAGGCTGGTCAGCAGCTCCCAGGGGTCAGTGAGGGAGGCTGTGTCTGCCAAGGCCCCTGGAGTAGACATGTCTATGTCCAGCCAGAGTGGGTTCACGCCCCTTTCCTGTGCCTTGGGCCTAGTGTGCCTGGCTGGCAGGGAAGTGTAGGGGTCAGTGGCAGAACCAGGGGCATCAGGAAGGCCTGGGAGGGACACACCCCTGCATGAACTTCTGGGCTTCTGGATGCACCTCACCCTCCTCCAGGCTCTGTGCCTCGGACCTGGGCTGCCCCCCCCTCCGCCCCAATGCAAGCAAACAAAATTCTTTGGCTGTTGACAGGGTTCCGCCCAAGCAGCCAAGATCAGCAAGTGCCTTTGAGGTCCCCACCCGCACCCACGGTGCCCCCCACCTGCCCTCACTGCTTCTGGTTCTTCAGGCCCAGGGCCCAGCCCTGTGATCCTCTTGAGAAATGAGACCAGGACCCCCCACTCCCAACTTTCCAAAGTCCTGGACTCACCGCCCCACCAACGGTTCTGGGCTGCCCCTGGGCCCCGAGACCTGGCATAGCCCTCCTTCCTCCAGATGCATCCCCTCCCGGAGCAGGAAGGGCGGTCCCCAGGAAGGGGAACTCAGGCTGTCCCCAGTCCCCGTCCCCATCCTGCTCCTCATTTCCAGGTGTAGACCAGGCCCTGGGCAGGGCCTCATGGGGACAACACAGGAGCAGGGTCAAGGCTGTGGGTCACCTTGGGCTCTGGAAGTCCCCCAAGATTCTGGAATCAGGCAGCCTGGGTCTCGACAGCCTGTGACAGACCAGCACGGGAGGCAGCTAAAGTCCCTACCCCAGCCTGCACCCCTGCCCTGAGGCTACCCCGCGCTCCTCGGCCTCCACCCTTTGCCAGGGCCTCCATGGGCAAAGGCCTGTCCGAGTTCTCGCTTGGTGCTGCCTGTGAGTGGCATCGGCTGCCAAGGCCTCTGTTTTTCCTTCTGGAAACAACTGGTTGGTTGAGCCAAGTCCCTGCACCTGCCTCCCCACACGCATCACCAGCCGGGCCTGCCCCCCGCACCTGCCTGGACGCTGGTGCTGCGGCTGGGGCAGGACTGCCCTCTGAAGACAGCTGCACCAGCCCTCGCAGTGCCGGCCTTGCTGCGCCACCTGGGCCCGCACTCACACCTGCTTTAGCCATCAGGGCTGGTGGCTCCAGCGCGCCTCCCTCTGGTCACGTGGGTACTGGGATGTACTCCCTGGGGACTCCGGCATTGGGGGGGGGGGGAGCACTGGAAAGAGCCTAACTGAGGCCTAAATCCCCTGACACGCTGCCACCCCAGGGGGTCTCCCCACCACCCCAGCCTGGTCTGCACACTCCCAGGGGGCCCCTGGCCCACCTTTTTGGAAAGATCAGCTCCTCCCTTCCTTGCCCGTTCCCCGGTCCTCCTGAGGGCCATGTCAGAGCTGAGGTGGAGGGGCTGAGGGCGGGGCCACCACGAACCCTGGGCCTCCGGCTGTGGCCCTGCCCCCACCGCTCCGCCCCTACCCTCCTCCTCCTGCACATTCCTCCCTGGCTGAGGTCAGCCCCTCCGGGATGAGGCAGGCCCCCCCTCTCAGCCACATCACAGCTCCTCACTCACTCCTGTTTTCCTCATTGCCCAGCAAGGGGGGCCGGGGCCGGGCCTCCTTCTCCACAGCCTGGGGGGAGAGGGGGTGCTGGCAGGATTGCAGCCATAGTGGACCCGGTTGCCCCTACACTCATCAGCAATTAACACTTTGCTACACTCCCAGGAGGGCTGTTGGGGGGCTCCAGAGGCTCTGGCGGGCTAGGGGGGCAGGGAGCGACTCTCTAGGTGCTGGGGAAGGGCGGAATGAATCCTGGCACCTCCGCTCCCCAGCTGTACGTCCCCCGGGGAAATAAAACCTCTCAGATGCTCCCTTCACTAGTCCTGCGGCTGTGTTGGGGGGGGGGGGGAGCTGGCAGGGCTGGCACACTGGGCATCCTGCAGCATCCAGGCCCCGGCCTCAAAGGGGCCCTTCCTTCCTTTCACCTCCTCCTGGCTTCTCCTGTCCCCTCCCTTCCCTGCCCTACTGCCACCAAGCCCCCCACTCCTCTACCCGCCCTCCCAGCACCATGATATCCTGGACCCGCCACCCAAATCTCCTTCCCTGCTCAGCCCTAGGGAACTCCTCAGTCTTCCTGCTTCACCGATGCCACCCCCAGCAGAGCCCCAGCCCACACCCCACCCCCACTCCCACCCCCAGCCCCCAGCCCTGGAAGGCCCTTCAGCCTCGTTGGGGACAGGCCTGCCTCCTCCCCATGCAGCCTGACCCCGTCACCCTGCCCCAGGCTGTGTCCCGGGTCTTTCTGCCACTCCCCCTCCTCCCTCCTTCTCTGTGGCCTCCCTTCCTCATGCCCGCCCATCCCCTGACTCAGACTTCATGAGGCTTGGCGAGTCCGGGCCGTAGCCTGGCATTCGCACCACCCGCCTGACCCGGCCCTGGCCAGCCTGCCAGCGTGCCAGCCTCCCTGGCTGAGGTCGGGGGCAGCAGCTCTTTCCAGACCAGGACTTGGCCAGGCGGTGCCTCCTGCCGCTAGGCCCACCCCTCTGCCACCTGCTGTTCTCCCCGTCCACTACCCTCGCCATGCGGCCCTTTCTCTGTGCAGCCCCTGCCGCCAGCAACGGCCCGAAGCTCTGCCTGCCCAGCGAGCGCTGAGCTCCCCGCAGCTGTCAGCTGCCACTGGGGCCCCAGGCCCAGCAGAGGCCCCGGAGGCAGGGAGCCCTCCACCCCCAGGGCCGGGTGAGCCATGGAGGGAGGGACGGGCTAAAGAAGAAGGGACCCCTGGCAGGTCTTCGGCCCTGCACCAGCCCCTCCCCCACAACAAGGTCGGAAAGCAGAGTCAGCAGCTTCAATTGACATCAAACTTATTTATTTTTTAAAATATATATTTTATTGGTTTTTCACAGAGAGGAAGAAAGAGGGATAGAGAGAAACATCGATCAGCACACCGGGAATGTGCCCGCAACCAAGATACATGCCCTTGACTGGAATCGAACTCGGGACCCTTGAGTCCACAGACCAACACTCTATCCACTGAGCCACACCGGTTAGGGCCAAACTTATTTTTCTAACCAACATCACTTGTGCGCCGTAGCGCCTGCAAGGGGCAAACCTGGCAGGGGGAGAAAGGGATCCGCCCCTGCCCCCTGCCCTTTGCCCTCTGCCCCCTGCCCCCTGCCCTCTGCCCTGCGCTCTGCCCCCTGCCCCCTGCCCCCTGCCCTCTGCCCTCTGCCCCTGCCCTCTGCCCCGGGGGAGGGACTGAGGAGCCCAGTGGCTGGCAGGCATGGACAAAGTATTCCACCTGTGTGTGTGGGAGCTGGCATTCCCGAGGGGCTGGGGGCAGGCAGAGCAAGAGGCAGGATTGGGGGCAGCTGTCTGGATGGGGCCTGGACTGGAACTCAGGCGGCAGACACTGCAGCCCTGCCCTCACCCTCTCCCTGACTGAGGGCAGCTTGGGCCTGGCCAGCCAAGCCTCAGGCTGGGTGGCTGCAGTCACGTCGCTGGCTTGGCACCCTGGGTGGGGGAGAGGGGTTGACTCGGGAGGCTAGGAGGTTTTCCTGGCTTCAGGACGAGCCACCACCCAGGCTGCCCAGGACGTGGTCAGGGCCTCCTCCAGGCCTTGCAGCCCCCACAGCCTCAGAGGCCCCCTCCCTCATGGTCTCTGGGCCTCAAGCACCTGCTGGGGGGGGGGGGTCTGGGCCAGGGGAACTGGGAGTGGCTGCCCTCTTCTCCCCCGGCCTCTGACTCATTGTTTCTCTCTCTGTCTTCCCAGTTGACCCTTCCGGAAAGATGGGTTGAAAGTACTCATCCGATGCCCAGCAGTGGCCCCAGCAAGTATTTGCAGAGGAGCAGCCCTCTGGAAGGTGGGTCAGCCTCGGGTGGTCTCACTGGCGGGAGACAGTCCCCCCACCCCCCACCAACCCTGCACACTGGGACCCGCGCTGGTTGGAAGCGGGAGCCTGGGCCCTGCCTGTCGAAGGTGCCAGGCCTCGCAGCTGCTGCATGGGTGGGGCTGGGACGATGGCCTCCTCGGGCTGGGACAGCTCCAAGGGCACCGAATCTCTGCCTCCCCTCACCCAGCTGCTCCCAGGGACAGGCAGCCACAGGCAGTGGGGATCCCCAGGAGCAACCTCAGAGTCCCTCCTATTGGGATCCAGGGCACCTGGGATGCCCCCAGCCTGCCACCTCCATGGCTGGGAATTTCCCAACTGCCAGACACAGGGAGGCGTGGAGAGGCCGGCCCCTCCGCGCTGGGACAATGGAGCCTTGTGCCCCAGAAGCAGCGGGGGCAGGGGCAGGAAGGCCAGGTGGGGGTGGGGGTCTGCACCCAGGGAGGCCCTGCTTGCCAGGGCCCCACCCAGGACCCCTGCCAAGCGGGACGAGGGGATCTTGGCCAGACCCTGCGTGGCCCACCCAGGAGGGAGGCGCTGGGTGCGCCCGGCAGACAATGCCAGCCCTCAATGGCCCCTCTGTGCAGGGTCCCCCCCACCCACCCCCTGGGAAGGAAGAAAGGAACCGACTCCTGGGGCCGCTTCCTGCTGGCAGGCGGCCGCTTCCTGCTGCGCAGGCCGCTGCTGGGGGCGCCGGCGTCCCGCCCTCCTAGGGCTCCGGGGGTCCGGGCCTGACCCCTGGGGGGGGCGCCGGGGTGCAAGTTTGGGGGCGGGACCTTCTCCTGTCTGTCAGCCCTCGGCCCTGGGGCAGCGGTGGCAGGAAAGGCCCGGGAACCTGGGGGCGCGGCTAGGGCGCGTTCGTCTCCTTCCGACGGGGAGGGCGGCTGTAGCCTCTCTTCTCTTGCCAGCATCGGGGGACCCCCTAGCCCCCCGGCTTCGGGGACACTGGCAGGTGTGCGGAGGCGGGGTCCGGCCCCACCCTCTCCCCTCTCCGCCCTCGCCGCCTCCGCGGCGCCGACCCCGGCCCCGGGCGCTTTGTCCCGTGGCGAGCCCGGAGCCCCGCCGCCCCACAAAGCCGCCTTTGTGCCCGCGGCCTCCGCGGGACCCCGTGACGTCAGCCTCGAGACCGGCGCTGCGGGGCGAGCACGGGCGGCAGCGCCCTCTGGCGGCCCAGGGCGGAGGCGCACCTCCCCGCCCCGCCCCGCGGGGCCGGCTTCCCCGGAGCTGGGGCGAGGCTGCCTGCCTGTCCAGCACAGCCAGCCCGGCCCCCCACAGGCCCCGCGGCCATCAGTCAGTTTCCTTCTGCGACAACAAATGTGGGGGCCTCCTCAGAGCCCCCTAGAAGCTCCCCTTGAGCCCTAGTCCCCGTGTAGGTGAAGGGTAGCCCCCTGCCCACATCAGGGTTGGAGGGCACCTCTGGGCAGAGCCCACCACTGTCCCCAACTTTGTCCAGCCCAGCCCAAGGCGCCTCCATTCTGGGCAGGGCTCTGGGCAACACATCAGATTGGGAGACGGGAGGCCTGTGACCACACGGCCCCTGGGCCTTGGGCCTGGGAGCGGAGTCAGTTTCCTTGCACTCACCTGGCACCTCCTGCTCCATGTCCTTGGAAATGTGCCCCCTGACGCTCCAGCAAGGCTGGATGCTGCTCCCACCCAGGACCCAGAGGTGCTGGGGGGAAAGGGGAGACGTATGAAGTGCCAGTCCTGGGCCTGAGCCGGCAGCCCAGCACCCAGGGCCGCCATCGGGAGGGGGAGGTGTGAGTCTCTGCTCCCCAGAAAGAAGGAAGGAAGCTGAGCAGTTCTTGGTGTTTTTCTTTCTACATTTTATTATTTCAAACCAGGTGAACAATTCCATAAAACGTGAAAAAAGCAAGGAAGTGTTCGACACTGAAGGACCCGACCTGGGGGAGGGCACGAGGGGCGTGACCCCTCAGCAGGCAGCGGCGGTTCCTAGGTTAGCGCTAAGGGCTACATGGAGGTTAATGGAGTCGGCGGCCCTGGGACAGGCCTCTGTGAAGCTGGCAGCCCTTGGACCCGACCGTGTGGGGGCAGGGGGGCCGCACCGGGCAGCCAGCAGGACGGGTGTAAACACACAGACACACTCAAGGCACAGCGTCGCTCGAATGGGGCTGGGCAGCTGGTCAGGATCGGACAGTTTTAAATAGTTTTTCCTCTAAAAAGTTTTCTAAGTTTGCGATTTTTTTTTCCTTTCGTTTTTTTAAAAAGCTACGAGAACGAGCAGGTGAACTGTGGTCTCCAGGAATGGTGGCGTCTCACGCTTCTTGTGCTTTTCCTTTGGGGCCTCCGAGCGGCTGGGGGGCGGGAGGGGGGCAGGAGGCTCCCTGTAAACATCTGGCCTTGGGCTGGGCCAGGGGCTGGGGTGAGTGAAACCGGAGTCCCAGACTGGAGAAGTGGGTGCCCCTCCAGACACTGGTCTGGATGTGCTCCCCTCCCCCATCACAGACCAAGACAAGGGCTAAATCCAGAACAGAGAGGTGCCCAGGAAGGGGGTACCCCAGCTGTTCCCAGCACCCGGGACAAGGGCAGGCTTCAGACAGGGAAGCCTGTGGCACCCCTTCCCCAAGACTTGGGAGCTGAGGGAGGCAACAGGGGGGGCCAAGAATAGAGAAAGGGGGGAAGCGGTGGGGAGGGCAGGTGGGGAGCGTGGTCCTCTTGCCCCCATCTTCCTCAGGAACTGGGGGAGCAGATTCGGTGGCAGCCCTGAGGGGGGGCAGGCAGGACATGGGTCAGGAGTGACTCCTCCCACCCTGACAATGACCTGCTCCTTTTCCCACCCGCTTGTTACCAGGGACACAGTGGCCACCCAGAAGCCAGTGCCTGTTGCTGGGTTCCTTGGGAGAAGGGGTCTTCCCGCCTCCCCAGGCCCAGGGGAGCCAGCCCTGCTCAGACCCTCAAGGTCTGAGGCAGAGAGGGAGGAGCACAGAGCCGGTCGCACTGAGTGGCAGGTGGGGGGCCCCAGCGGCCTCTAGGCTGGGCCCAGGGCCTGGTGGTGAGGAAGTGAACTTTCTCCAAGGAAAGAAAGCCCAACAGCCTTTAGTTCTGTCCCAGTGCACAGCCCCGCACTGCTGTCATGTGGGCCACCGGGCAGCAGAGCCCAGCCCTGCCTGTGCCACCTCCTCGGTGCCCAGCACTAGGTGGCCCTCCAGTCTGTGCGCCCGTGTCCTCCGCTCTCCTAATGGGCAGTCACCTGGTCCTCTGCGTCCCTGCTCTGGGTCAGTGGCCCTGCTCTGTCCCCCCCAGCTCCCTGCCTGGCCCCCGGCTCACCATCCTGCAGGTCGGCTGCCCCTCAGAAGAGGCCGCAGTCCTTCAGGTTGTTCTTGATGATGACGTCGGTGACGGCGTCGAACACGAACTGCACGTTCTTGGTGTCGGTGGCGCACGTGAAGTGCGTGTAGATCTCCTTGGTGTCCTTGCGCTTGTTCAGGTCCTCGAACTTGCTCTGGATGTAGCCGGCCGCCTCCTCGTACTTGTTGGCCCCTGTGGAGGCAGCACAGTGAGACCTGCCTGTCCCACGTGTCCCCACAGGCACACAGGAGCGCACACGTGCACGGGAGGAGTGTGTGAGCACAGACACATCTGTGTGCGGGAGCGTCCACCCCCGAGGGTGGGGAGAAGGGCCCACCTGCCTGCACAAGTACTTAAGTCCCAAAAGCACCAGCCGGACCAAGGGCCCCACAGTTACCCTCTGCCCAGCAGGGGGCGCTGCGAGCCGGCGGGGCCCGCCCCCACCTGTGTACTCCGGGAAGCAGATGGTCAGGGGGCTGTGTGCGATCTTCTCCTCGAACAGGTCCTTCTTGTTGAGGAAAAGGATGATGGACGTGTCCGTGAACCACTTGTTGTTGCAGATGCTGTCGAACAGCTTCATGCTCTCGTGCATGCGGTTCTGGGGGAAGGACAGCGCGGTCAGCCCCCCCCCACCGGCCCTGCCCCACCCCTCGTGGTCTCTCGGCGCTCACCATCTCCTCATCCTCCGCGAGCACCAGGTCGTAGGCGCTCAGGGCCACGCAGAAGATGATGGCTGTCACGCCCTCGAAGCAGTGGATCCATTTCTTCCGCTCAGACCGCTGGCCGCCCACATCGAACATCCTGCGGACACAGAGGCATCTTAGCTCCAGGGGAGGGAGGAGCTTCTGGGAGGATCCCGCTCCATCCCTAGGTCGGCCAGGGAGGACAGAGCCTGCTCGGGTGGGCGGCTACCCTCACGGCCCCACGCTTGTCCACTTTCCCCGACTCTGGGCCAGGGAGTGTGTGGCCCGGCAGGATCGGGTGGTCAGCAGGGCAGGTCGCAGAGCATGTGAGCCGCTGGCAAGAGCAGGGCTGTGGACCCAGGAGCAGCCCTGCTCCCAGCACAGCAGGGAGGCCCTGGAGGGAGGCCCCTCCCGCGTCACTCCAGCCGCAGCTCACTTGAAGTGCAGGTCCTTGAAGGTGAAGTGTGTCTCCACGATGCCCGTGGTCTTCACGCGGGTCCGAAGCACGTCCTGCTGGGTGGGGATGTAATCGCTCTGTGCGATGCGCTCCAGGTCGTTCAGGTAGCTGGGGAGGGGGAGGGGGTCGGGGGTCAGGGGGCCAGCAGGGGCCTCCTGACCTGCATAACACTCGTTGCTCAGAGGAGGAAACCTGGGCCAGAATCCCTCGGCTCCCACCTGCAGATCAGGCCCGGGAGGGGCAGCTCGGTGCCTGTGGCCGGGCCAGCCCCGCACCCAGGTCTGAGCCAGGCCTGCCTCAGCTGGGTCCCGGATGCTAGAGCTGCAGGTGCAGGGGTGCGGGGGGGCAGATCTGTTCTTCAGCGAGGGATTCGGGATGCTCACCAGTGCAATTATGGCGTCAGCCGTAGAGCAGGGGAGGGCATCAACTCCTACTTGGGGGCCCCAGGGCTTCATGGCCCCAGCGCCCTTATTAGCTCCCTGTCAGCACCAACCCGCCCAGCCAGGCCTGGGCCAGCCTGCTGCCGGCCTCAGTATCCTGCTGTGCCCGGGCTGGGTCCCGGCCGCCCAGTGCCCAAGTCCTGCTCCTGGGGCAGGGCTGCTAGGCCGCCCTCGGTTCGCACCAGCAGTCTCGCCAAAGGGAAATGACCTCAGAGACACAGACAGAAAAACAGGAAGGGCCGGGGTGGGGGGGCCATGATGCCTGTGCTGCAACCTCCACACCAAACCCCGTCCCTACCCAGGGCCTCCCTTTCCTAAAAGGTGGGCTCACCCCAGGGACTCGCTGCCCCAGGGCAGCCCTGGAGGGTGGCTGTGGAGAGAGGGGTGTCCCCACCCTCAGTGAAGGCATAAACCTGCCGGGGGAGCAGGGCCCGCCCGCTTTCACTGCTGCATCCCCACCCAGAACAGCGCTGTGCACACAGTGGGCGCTGGACGGGAAGGAGAAGGGAACGGGAGGAGTGGGAGGGCGCGGCGGGCAGCTTTGGCCCGCCCTCCTCGAGGCCTGGGTTCGGAGATGGCAATGACTGCCAGGCCCGCAGTCTGCGGGCGCTGAGCTAGTGATGGTGGGAGGGCAGCCTGGCGGAGGCCTCAAGGACCATGTTCGGCTGCGACTGTGCAGCTTGAGGGGGGTGTGTGCTCACAGGGGGTTCAGACCTCTGCGAGGGAGGGGGCTGTCCACATATCGGGCAAAGCTGGGGGTCATGGCCGGCAGGAATGCCTCCCACCCCCTCCTGTGGTCCTGCCTGATGGGCTCCAGGTGGGATGGGCAGCGGGCGGCGTGGGGTGTGCAGGCCAGGAGGACTGGCTCAGGCAGAGGCAGGAGGAGGCGGGCACAGGACCGGCAGCCTATCTGGGTGGCAGCCTCAGCACTGGCAGCCAGCCTGTCTGCCCGACTCCCCACGGGGCACTCAGCGCCCTGCGCCAGGCTTGGCACGTGGCAGGTACTTCAGGAAAGGCGGTCAGGGCGTCGTCCTGCGGGCCGGGCCTCCCTGGGGGACTCCTGGGATCCCATGATTCCCCAGCGGTCCTGAGCTCAGCCAAGGCCAGCAGGGCAAGCGCTCAGTCCTGGGCTCCACCTCCACCCGTGTCACCTCCCAGACCTGCCGCCCTCCCCTCCGTGCTCCCTGCCCAGCCTGAACTTCCCCTTGACCGGGCACAGTCAGCACTTTACCACCCGGGAGCTGGCACAGGCTGTGCCCTGCCTGCGGGCTCTGCCCATTCCCCCCAAGTCCAGGGCAGACTCCCCTGGGGCACCCCTCGCTGGCCCTGCCGCCCCCCCAGCCACCACCACGCTGATACCTTGGTTGTCACTGCGTGGGGGCTTGTCTGCGCCACTCACCCCGCCACTCACCCCTGAGTCCCTGCAGCCTTGCCCAGGGCCTGGCACAGAGCAGGTGGCAGCCAACACTTCTTTAAAACGACTGTGTGTGAGGACAGATGAGACGCCGGCAGCCCGCAGGGAACGGGCTCTGTAAGCCCCTGCCTGGCCCTCCTGGCCTGGACATACCAAGCCTCCCACCCCGAGCCAGACCCCGCAAGGCCTCGGCTGACAGCCCAGCCTCAGCGACCAGCAGCCGCCCCACCCGCCCTCCGGGCGCACTCACTAGGCAGCGGAGTCGTTGAGCTGGTACTCCCGGGAGCGGCTGAAGCAGGACTGCACCCCGTGGTCGGCCCAGAGCCTCCGGATGACGCCGGACAGGTCCTCGGGGAGCACGCCCTGCTCCTCGGCCGTGCAGGACAGTGCAAACAGCTGCCTGGCGTCATCCTGGGGACCGCAGGGGGGTCAGCAGTCGCAGGGCACACCCTGCCCCACCTGACAAGGGCAGGAGGCCCCGGGGTTGGGGCCCAGGCTAGCCATCCTCAGGTTCCCTAGGACATGACGGGCCCTGAGGCCTCTGGGAGGCGGGAGGGGTGGGGGAGTCCACGTACCGCGCGGGAGGGGTCGGCGAAGTCAATCTGCAGGTTGCCCATGGCTTTGACGATGGCCATGATGGACTGGATGGTGTTGCTGTAGACGACCGCCCGGTACTGCCTGCATTCCTCCTCGGAGTAGCCGTCCTCATGGATGATCCTGGTAGCCAGGGGGCGGGGTTAATGGCCACAGAGTGCAGGGCCACCTGGGGGCTGGGCCTGCAGGGACCCACTTCAGAGAGGACGGAACTCCCCCCGCCCCCAGGGGCCTGAGGACGGATGGCTGCCTCTGGGAGCGCCCTGGGCCGGGCCTAGGTGAGGGGAGACTGAGGCGGGGAGGCCGCCTCCGCATACAGCACTCACTTCATCTGCTTGACGATGGTGCTCTTCCCCGACTCCCCAGCACCTGGAACGGAGGGCGCGGGTCAGGGAGCCGGCCTCGGGCTCCACAGGGCGCCGAGGGCCCACCACCTGCAGCCCTGGAGGCTGCCCTCACCCTCCCACCAACTGCATGGGTGAGACGGAGGCAGGCGGGCAGCAGAGCAGGCGGGACGGTGGGCAGCAGGGCCATATGGTCAAGGCAGCCGAGACGCTTGCGCCCTATAGGGGATTCTCCCCAGACTCGGCCTCCCACAGCCCCACAGCCCCCATGGCTCCCCACTGCCCTGCAGGAGTCGCCCTGCCAGCACACATGCAGGCTGGGCTCACCCACACTGAGCCGGGCAGCGCTGGCAGGAGGGAGCCCGCACGTCCCAGCAGGGCAGTGGCCTCCTCCCACACGCAGCGTAGCTGCCAAGGGCCCTGGATGGGCACGGTGGCATGCTCTTGTCTCAAGACATGGCCCAGGCCCAGCCCTCGCCTGTGGTGCCCAGGTCGGCCCTGAGCAGATGGAGACCGGGCCGGGGGGCCGGGCAGTGTGGCACGCACCCACCGTGCTGACTCACTGCGCGTCCTGGCCCGGCACATCCACCCGTCACCCCTTGGCCAGAGGCGAGGGACCTGGGGCTGCTGCTCCCACTTACGGGTGAGGACAACGCGGCTCAGAAAAGTCAAGTCTGGTCCCAAGATCGAGGGCCAGGACTCAGGCTCAGACCCTGTGGGACAAGGCCCTGGGAGAGTAAAACCAGCAAATCCCCAGGTTTCCTCCCAGACAGAGAGCCAGGTCTAGAGGGCGCAGCATCCCCAGGGGGTGGAGGGGCGGGGACAGGGCCTCACCTCTCTCCCCTGCTCCCCCAGCTCCAGGCGGAAGGCACCTCGGCTGGACCCGGCTCTCCCTCCTGGCTGTTCCCGCTGCTCTGGCCCCATCACTGCCCATCACAACTGCACCTGCCAGGCACTGCCTCTTGCCACCATCCAGCCTTTGCCCACAGAGTTCTCCTTGCTGAGCGCCCCTGGCCTGTGCTCCACCAACATGTGCCCCAGCCCTCCTGACCACTGCGGCAGGTCTGTCCCTCTGAACAGCTCAGCAGGTGAGTGGGTAGGTCACACGCGGGGACTCTGGGCCTCACAGCCCTCGGGGTCAGTAAAGGCGCCTCAGAGGATGGCGTGGCTGACACACAAACTAACACAGTGACGAGAATAACAGCAACAGCCGGGCCGTGTGGCTCAGTGGGTGGGCGTCAGCCTACAAACCAGGGCAGGTGCGATTCCTGGTCAGGGCACAGGCCCGAGTTGCAGGCTCGATCCCCAGTGCAGGGCGTGCAGGAGGCGGCCGGCCCATGATTCTCTCTCATCATTGATGTTTCCCTCTCCCTCTCCCTTCCTCTCTGAAATCAATAAAAAACATTAAAAAGAAAAAGAATAACAGCAATAATGACAACAGCAAAGCATGAATAGCGCCCACCCTGGCAGGTGCTACTCCAGGTCCATCGCGTCGCTAAGTAACCACACCTGTTCTGTCCTCAGCCCCCGACCAGGGAGGAAGCGGAGAGGCTGCTGCCACAGGGCTGCAGTCCCCTGCGGCCCACCTGTCCGAGAGCGGTGCCCCCAAGCGGCCCCGAGTGCCCCCTGCTGCAGCTGGACCACAGGCTCAGGCCCGTGCAGCCCACAGGGCCCTCCAGGCAGCTGCAGAGCCACGTACGGCCGGAAGCCGAGGCGCAGCTGTGGCCCTGGCTGTGTTCCCAACCCAGTGCCCTCCGAGAGGGGTCTGGGCTCCCCTCACAGGTGCCACCAGCTGCCTGGCATCATGGGCAGGGGAGCACGGGGAGGGGTTGGGGGGAAGATGTGTGGGGGGGGGGCAGTGAGGCCCTAGTCCAGTGTCTGCAGGCGTGGGCTGTGGTCAGATGGCAGCACCCCTTCACCCCACTGCAGAGCAGCCAGGACCCGCCGCCCTCTCACCCACCTGCTGACTGTGAGCGTCCCTCCTGCCCAAGCACTTTCCCACGGAGCAGGCATGAGGGGCACATCCCGGGTGGGAGGGGCCAGGATCGGGGCCTCTCGGGGCAGCTGAGGCCAAGGACGTGCAGGGACGGGTCAGAGCAACACGCCATCCCCACCCGGCGAACTGACACTCTCTGCACAGGGGGCTGAGGTCCAGGTGCGGGCTGCCGCTTCTTGTGTGACTCTGCGACCCCGTCGCCCGAGTCCCCAGGGTCCCTGGCTGGTCCGCGGACCACTCTCTTGGTAAATGGTGTGGGCGACGGGGATGACAACACAAACTCGCTTTGCATCTGATTTTCCTGGCGGAGCAGACGGGCAGGCACCATGGGGCAGGCAGCACCAGGCCAGTGGGCCGGACCAGGATGCTTGCTCCCTACCCGGCCACCGAGGGCCCACTTCCTGTCCCCAGGGAGCCTCAGTCTCCCCTGCCCGCACATCCTAAGCATTAGGAGGGCATCTGTCCGGGGCAGGGCCACTGCAGAAAGACTCCTGCTTCACAGGGGCATCCAAGGCCCCAGAGCCCCACCCTCGGACTTAGGCGGGAAGGAGAGTGGCAGGAAGCAGGGGGACACGGGGACAGAACCAGGGGCAGCAGCAGCTGGGGCAGGTCAGGGGGCCAGGGGCAGAGGGGTGGGACCACAGCACTACGCTGGTGGGATGGGTGGGCCGAGGACCCTGGCTCTCAGGGACCCACCAGTCTCACTCTCCCCACCCCAGCGGCCCACTTCCCACCGAGGCCTGCAGTGCTGCCACCATATACTGTGTTCCCAACCCAGTGCCCTTGGCTCAGAGTCCGCTTGCACCTCGCTGATCCGGGCACCCAATCCCCTCAGCTGTGTACCTTCCCCTCAGAGGAGGGGGCTCCCGCGCTGGCTCCAGCTTGCTGCCAAGGTGCAGGGAGGGCCCTCCATGCTGGCTCCTGCTCAGAAGGCCCCGTGCAGAGCCTGCAGAGTTGGGGCGGCCAGAAGTGTTCCCACAGCCACGCCTCCTCTCAGCCCTTGCCCAGGGCGGCGCAGCTGCCGGCCCCAGGGGGCAGCAGTAATTGCCCTGATGTGCCGGCCCCAGCGGCTGCTCTGCTAGAACATCTGCTTCCACTCTGAAGCGCGGCCCCCACGGAGGAGGGAGCAGATGGGGGAGGAGGCGGGACCAGGCCACCTGCCTGGACCAGGCCACAGGGCCGCTGCAGCTGCATGACCCCAAGCCCAGCATCAGGTCACTGCTGTCTGTCCATCTCGGACCCTCTACCTCCTGGACCAGGCTCTGCCCTGCTGGGAGGGCCTGACACGCCACTGTCCTCTCTGGCCTCAGTTTCCCCTCTGCAGACACTGCCCAGCCTCGAATGGCCGCCCGCTCTTCTCCCACTTCCAGATCCTCACCCACAGGAGGATCCAGACCTGTGCCCCTCCTGCCCGGTCCTGGCACCTCACCTGTGAAACGGGACACCCTTCCCTCCTCCCAGAAAGGGCTGAGGGTGAGCACGAAGTTCTCAGCGCCTGGCGCAGGGAGAGTCGAGATAAAAGTTATTGGCAGTGTTTTCTGCCCTCGGGAAGATCACAGGGTTCCCCAAGGCTCTCGCAGGGAGCCCTGCGCCCAGTGACCTCACGGTGAGGCCATTCCAGCCACAACCTGCGGCCTGGCCGCCTGGAGGAGCCTCGGAGGCTTTCGGAGCGGAGCGCGCGGCCGGGCCGGCGGGGCCAGGCGCTGACTCAGCAGTGGGTCCTGCGTGGTAGTGGGAGTGCGCACTCCGCTGGCCCTCTGCTCGAGTCCCCCGCCCCTCCCCACGGCCGCACAGCGGACACGTCCGGCCTCCACCTCCACGGCGGGGCTCCTGGGCTGCCCTGCACCCGTGGGCTGCGAGTGGCCAGCTGACGTGGCAGGCCCAGGGCAGAGCCGTGACCACAGGGTAGAGTCGGGCAAGCAGCCCAGCTCTAACCCACAGCACCAGGCCTGCCCCCACGGCCACAAACACCCCCCCGCCACCCCGGTGGGGCGCGGGGGAAGGTGGGGGGAACCCTGGGACGCCCACCCCAAAGGCCGCCGGAGCACCACCTCCCACTCCCGTCCCAGGAAGGTGCCACGTCTCCTGCCCCAGCCCGCGGTTTGGCTGTCGCCCTCGGCCCCTGCCCCTCCCCTGCAGCCACAGGGTCCCGGCCTCCACCACCAGGGGGAGCCAGGCAGCCTGGGACCCAGGGAGGAGGTGGGGGTGGGGTGGTGCTGGGGAGCATCTGTTTCTGAAAAGCAGCCTCAGCCAGGGCCGCTGGGGGAGGGGCCTGGACCGTCACCCACCACCGCCTGGAGCCTGGGAAGCACTGGGTCTGCGGAGACCCAGCGCCTGTAACAATGGGACCGGGAGGGGCGGGGAGGGGGAAGGGGGAAAGGGGGGAGAGGGGCCGCCAGACAAAGGCCCTGGGAGCCCCGCCCCTGGCAGCTCTTCCTTCCTCCAGGTGCTGCTCTGGGCCCTCAGTCCCCCGAAGGGGCTCCGTGTGGGTCTGCACTGTGGGTATCTTGAATGGGCCTTGCCTTCCCCTAGATGCCCCTCCCAGGAACCTCCCAGGGAAGTGCCAACTATCCGGCAAGGCCTGCCTCTGCCAAGTCAGCGCTCTCCGTGCAAGAGGAACTGGCGGGTCAGACAGACGGACAGACAGAGAGGGCTTGCAGGGCAGGACGATCTCCCCTGAGGCCTGCCCACTGTGCAGGGGAAACTGAGGCACCAGGTTGGGAAGGCCACCTGGAGGAGAGGAGGCCCTGAGCCTGTTTGCCGTTGGGCCTTAAGGCAACAGGTCTCACCACCCTAGGGGCCCCTTTGCTGTTTTCAAAGAACCTAACCCCCACTTCTCAGTCACTGTGGTGGCCCCAGGTGAGGTGCCCAGTGCCCTGAAGGGAGAGTGCCAAGCCCCAGGCCTGCCCGGTGGCCCTCTGGTCTTCACACCCCAAACTAGCCCAGGTCTCACCCAAGACAGCAGCTGGCTGAGTTCCCGCAAACCCTAGGGTCATGCTGAGAATTCTAGGGTCATGCTGAGAATTCGGACACCCTGGGTCACAGCCCTGGGCCCAGAGGAAGGGGCAGCCTGAGGTCACACCGAGGGAGAGGGCAGTGGGTGCTCTGGGACCCAGGCCTGAGTGATGGGAGGATGCGCTCTGCTCTGCGCAGCTCATGGCCCAGGAGGCCTGCAGATCTGCGCCCAGTTTCCTGAGTCTCTCAGGCTCCTCAGCCCTGGGCTCAGCCTGACAACACAGAGCAGAACCCCTGGGACCCTGTGCAGAGGGGAGGCCCCGGAGCAGGACCTGCCTCAGCGCCGAGCGTGGCTGCCCCGGGACAGTCAGTGGCACAGCCTGTGCTCACGGGGAGCCCCCTGCGGGAACTCTGTCCCCCTCACAGGACAGCTCCCAGTCTTCTCCAAGCTCAGGCCCCCCTGGGCCCCTGGCCTCCTAGGGGCGCAGGCTCCGACGCCTGGCGGTGGTGGGAGGTGCCGCCTCTGACCTGAGGGGCTGCGAGGAAAGGCAGGGAGCAAGAATGGGGGGGCTGCATCAGGTCCCCGGTGGCCAGGGCAGGTTTGGGCTTGGAGCAGCGACAGGGCTCATGCACAGTCCTGGGTCCTGCCGGGGCGCACAGTCCCCTTGCAGCCTCCTCCAAGACGGCCCCGCAGAGCGAGCAGCGCGCGCGCCCACAGCACCCGCCTGTTTCCCGGCTCACCACTCTCGCCAGCTGGGCACAGGCTCCTGTGAGGCCACAGCCATGCTCAGAACCACTGCCCGGGTCACGTTGCTGTCGCCACTTAGTGGGTAAGTCATGTGATGTCCCGGGCCTCAGTTTCCCCATCAGTGAAATGAGTGTAAGTCAGACCCGCCCCACAACAGCCCAGGCTCAACCAGGCAGCTGCTCTCGTCCCCAGAGGCCGAGCGAAGGCACCCAGGCCAGTGGCGGCAGCAAGGGGACCCCTTAGCCTGGACCAGGGCCCCTCTGTCCAGCCGGGGCCGGGGAAACCCAGAGAGAGCGAGGGCCGGCTGCGGCTCCGTTTCCGGGCATTCATCGGGGCCTGCAGCCGGCCTTCCGGCCGTGGAGGCCATGGCCCCTCAGGACGCAGCAGCAGCAGATCCACTTTCCTGCCAGCTCCCGCCCTCCCTCCGCCTGCCCTGCGTCCCTCTCCCAGCCTCCACTTCCTGTGGTCAAAGGGGGGGCCTGGAACCCTCGGAACCGCCACGGCGCGGGGGTCGTAGGCCAGGGGCTGCTGGGGCAGGACAAGGCTGGGCTGGCTCTAACCAGAGGCGCCCACCAGAGCGCGCAGGGCGCGCGGATGGACCGAGCAGGTGGCCTCACCGTCCAGGCTCCCCACGGACGGCTCACCTGCCCACCCCGGCAGAGCGGGGCCTCTGGCTTCTTCCTCTTTGGGGCTCCTCCTCCTCCAGCTGCTTCCTCCTTTTCCTCTGGCACAGACACCACTTCCCCCAGCCCCGCCGCCCAGCCCTGCCGCGGCCTCCACGGCCCTGCGCCTGCCGGGACTCAGTGGGCGCTGCCTTTGCCACCCCCTCAGCATATTTTGAAGCCGTGATACCAGGGATGCATCAGGCAAAAGGATTTGGCTCAAGCCGGCCCGGTTCTCACTGCCAGGCCCTGATGCACACGCAGGGCTCCCAGCAAACGTCCGGCTGTTCCAGGGAGAGGACCCTTCCCAACCGCCAAGATGGCCATAGCCCAAGGAGCAGCTCTGGGGTGAGGGGGAGGGCGGGCTGCTTTTCTTTAAAAAAAAAAAATACATTTTTATTGATTTCAGAGAGGAAGGGAAAGGGAGAAAGAAACATCAATGATGAGAGAGAATCATTGATCGGCTGCCTCCTGCACACCTCCTAATGGGATCGAAACCACAACACAGGCATGTGCCCTTCACCAGAATCGAACCCAGGACCCCCTTCAGTCTGCAGGCCGACGCTCTATCCACTAAGCCACACCAGCCAGGACGGGGCTGAGGTTTAGCAAGAAGAGCTTCAGGATAGAGGCGCTGGGCAGAGGCCCCGCCCTGGACTATGGCTGAGGGAGGGGCTGCCTCAGAGCACCAGGTACCAGGGCCACCTTCTAAGAGCTTTGCTCCAGGGCACCCTGCAGGGCATTCTTAGGCCAGAACCCGCTGACCCCTTCCCCTCACTCAACTCCTAGGTTGGGACTCTTGCCCTGAGCTGTTGGGAAGATGGACAGAGGCTGGCCTGGGCCCTGCCCTCCCCCCATCTGTCCAGTCCTGTCTCCCCACAGCACCAAGGGGTGTCGGGGGTGGGGGGCAGCACTCAGGCTCTGATCAGACCTCTCATCACCTGCTGGGGGGTGTGGTGCAACAGGGGCCTGGTCCCTCGGTGGCTAAGAGCTTCTGTGAACAAAGCTTCCTCCATCCTGTTCCGGCCAAAAGGATGGGTGGCGCCCAGCCAGCGTGGCTCAGTGGTTGAGCTGGTGTGGCTCAGTGGTTGAGCTGGTGTGGCTCAGTGGTTGGGCTGGTGCGGCTCAGTGGCTGAGCGTCGACCTATGAACCAGGAGGTCACAGTTTGATTCCCCGGCAGGCCACATGCCCAGGTTGCGGGCTAGATGCCGTGTGGGGCGTACAGGAAGTAGCTGATCCATGATTCTCTCTCATCACTGATGGTTCTCTCTCTCTTCCTCTCAGAAATCAACACAAATATATTACAAATAAAATGGGGCTTGTAGAGACCAAGAGAGACACAGCCAGGGGCTCGTGTCCAGGGCAGGTACACAGGACCAGCCCTGCTGGAGGCCTGGGGACCTCGCTAACCCGGGAGGCCCCCCGACAGGCTGCACCGGGCCCATCTGGCAGCCCAGCCCCAGCTCCAGCACAATGGAGTCGCGAGGCGCCGGCCTGGCATGGGGGCTGCGCTCCAGCTGCCTTGCCGTCCACCCCAGCCACAAGGGCTCATTCTCTTCTCGCCACCGCTGCCCGCTGCCTGGGGTTCTCCGCCCACCCTCCCGGGACACCCTCCGCTGAGCTCAGGGTGGCTCCCTCTGCAAGGCCACCCAGTCTCCCCCGGCCCCCAGCTCCAGGGCATCCCCTGAAGGACCCACTCCTGCCTGCCCTACAGGAGCCTCAGGCCGCGGGCCCAGCGCTGGGCAGGGCTGAGCTCACGGGACGGGACAGGACAGGGCGGGACGCAGGCAGAAGGCGTCAGAAATGGCTCAGACCCCCCTCACTCCTAGTGTGGGAGCTGGGCACCGCGCGGGGAGACAAAGCCTTGCCCAGCCTGGGGGAGGGGTGGGAAGAAGAGCCCGGAGGCCCGAGCTGCCCCGCCCCCATTCACATGCTAATGAGCTCCAGCCGGGGAGGCTGTGGGGGGAAGGGAGGGACTGGAGGTAGGCTGGGTCCCTAGGCCCCCAGGAAGGTGGCTCAGCCCCCCAGGCCTGAGCCTAAGGTCCCCAAGAGAGTCTGTCACTCCAGGTGGCACCAACTGTCTACACGCCGCCGTGGTCTCCCCACTTGCTGTGAGCAACTGCCTGAGGTCAAGGAAGGAGGTTCCCCAAAACTCCATACTGGGGCCAAGCAGCCTGGAGCTGGGGAGACCCCTCCCTACCAAACTCTCCCCACTCTGCAGGGTGAGCCGAGGGTCCCTCACTTGTTCCCACCCCTCCAGGCTCTGGTGTACTCCCCACCTGTGGCTGCACAGGCACCGGTGCTCAGGTTGTGCGTGGAGAGCGTACCAGGATTTACCGGTGCTGCGTTGCTCGTTCAGTGCACTAGGCTGGGCTTGGGACTTGAACCCAGATCTGGTGACCCCAGGAGCTGGTCCAGGGAGGGTGAGCCAGGAAACAGCCACCCCAGAGCTGGGGAACCCAGGCCAGGTCTTCCTCCCTCAGTTCTTTGCGGAGTTGGTCCCTCTGTCCCCCTTGTCTGGCCCTAGAAATGTCATTTTTCAAGACTGCCCAGGGGGGCCCTTGCTAGGAGGCACCCCCACTTTCACCCATCACCCAGCCAGCTAGGACCCCAGGCAGCGGACCGGGAATTACACACACTGAACGGGCCCTTTCTTAGAGACGCACACAGGACAAAGGCACCGACGGCCCTTCCGAGCCCCAAAGCTAATGGAGTCCTCGCACGCACAGGCCGCACCGGCCAGGCCAGGGTCCTGGGCCCTGCTCTGGTCTGAGCCCCGAGAGCTGACAGGCCTGTGACAGTCCCCAAACAGCCTGAGAGAGCTGGGGTCCCTCGGAGGTCACAGCGAGAGGAAGGGGCAGACCACAAAGCCACTCTCCCGTAGGAAGAACTGGAGTCCCTACTGTGTGCCATGCCCCGAAAACTGGCTGCAGACTGGTCAGCAAGAGTTCCGCCTGGAGTGGGGGAGGGCTGTCTGAGACGCTAGCAGAGCCTGGGGTGAGACCAGCCAAGAAAAAGCCTAAGAAACTTCCGTCTCAGGACCCCCCAATCCTGGTCATTGCCACCCACCCGCCCAAGGTGTGCCAGGCGGTGGCTCATCTCACTCCACCCACCATCCCCAAGACCAAGTTCAGTGGCACTTCCTTCATTCCACCAACAGACAAGGAGCACCCAGTGGGTGCCAGGCTCCTTGCCTAGCCCAGGAGGGGCGCTGCTCTGCCATCTCAAGGTGGGCAGGCAGCTGTGCCCAGACACAGGCTCGGAGGGGGAAGTGGCAGTGCTAGAGCCAGGGGTGCACCCCAGCCTTGGCGAAGGGGCTGCCAGGAAGGTGCCGGGCGGTGGTGCCGGGGCAGAGTCTGGAAGAGGAGGCGTGAGTTAGGTGGAACTGGGGCAACACCCCAACTGAGGGGCCAGGGGAAGGGCCAGGGGCTGGAGGAGCCGCTGTGCTCACACGGAGACTTTCCTCTAAAATCAGAGAGACCCCCACCCCAGACTCTGGTTCCCTTCCCCTGACGCCCAGCCCAAGGCCCCAGATTCCGCCTGGGATAACGGGGGGCGGTGTCCCTGGAGCGGGGCTGTATCAGCACCTCTGTCCCCCCACCAAGCTGCCAGGAAAACCTCTCCCCAGGGCGCACATCTGCCTCTGCCAGGGTGACAGCCCGGCCGGGCGGCTGGCGCTCTACCCGGGACGGGAAGCAGCCAGGGTGCGGGTGGGGCAGCGGGCGTGGCTCTGCTGGGAGGGACGGCTGGCAGTCACCCAGCGAGTCCCGTTGCCTGGACCGAGTCCTTCCCGCTATGTGGGCTGGGCGCCCATCACCTCCCTGCACCTGGGCGGGAAGGGGCCGCCCGCCAGGACACTTCCCCACCTGGGCCCTGGCCCCACCCGGGGAGCCCGTCCCACAGAGAGAGCAAAGCCGGGGCGCAGGAAGCTGAGGGGGGCCCCGCGCCCAGAAGATAGACGCCGAGCCGGACAGAGCCTGCACCCAGCTCCGCCCGCCCAGGTCGGGGGGCTGCTAGGCCCAGGCCCCGCATCTCAGCTGCCGCAACAGAGACCAGCCGGGAAGAGGCTGCCTGGAGGCCCGGGCGGGGCTGGGGGGCAGCAGGATGGGGTCCCCTCCCAGCCCGCCGGGTGCTCCACCGTGAGACACCCACTCGCCGTTCGCAGCGAGACAGGAAGAGGCGAGCGCCCGACGCAAAACAGCCCGGGAGGCCGGGCCGCCGCCCCTCCCGCCCCTTCGCTTCCTCCCGCAGGGAGAGCGGATGCCATTTTGAAACCTCCGGGCTGTGCCCCCGAGGCCAGGCCCCCGGGGACAGTCAACAGATGGGCGGAGGACAGAGACGCGGCGCCCCGGCCCCGCGCCTGCACAGAAGGCCCTGTCTCTGGCCTGGGACCCCACAGCAACTCGGGGTGAGGGGCCACACCCCCACCCCGTCCAGCCTCCGAGCTGCTGCTGTGGGGGCCTCCCCCCCAAACCTCCCCGACCAGGCTGCACAGGCGCCACACCTGCTCGGCGGAGGCTGCCGGGACAAGCACAGGCCCACCGACTCTGCAAAAGTTCACCCCAGGGCCCCCCACCCCACACACGCACTGGTGGGCCGCTGCCCCCCTCGCCGGGCTCAAGGCCCGCTCCCGCCCCTGCGGCCCAGAAGGGGTGCGGGAAGCCGGGCAGGTCCGCAGCTCTCAGCCGCCCGCCCGCCCGCAGGGCAGCAACATGTCGGCTGTCTCACCACTTCCACTTCCCCCCACCCCTCCGGCAGCCACCATCTTCCCTGGGCTTGAAGGCGCCACGACCCGAACTCCTCCGTGCTCCCGCCTGGGCCCCCACCTCCCTCGCAGCCCCCGAGGGTTTAGGCCAGGGCGGCGGGGAGGGGGGTGGACAGCCAGCAGCTCCCCCGGGAAGCCCAGGCCTGGCGCCCTTCCCCGGCGGGACCAGCGGCGCCTCCGTCGGGGTCGGGCCCTGCTCCCGCCCGGCCGCCCGTGCAGGACGGATGGGGGTCTCTGGGGGGCCGGAGTGTGGGAGAGGGCGGGAGGGGAGCAGCGAGGAACCCGGTGGGCCCGATGCATGGAGCAGGGGTCCCTAAAGGTTCGGGGGTTCCGGCTGGAGACAGGGCTCAGGAGCAGTCAGGGTGTCCCAATCAGAAGGCCCCGTGGGGTCAGGATGCACAGGTGGGTATGGGGTCCGGAGGGGGAAGGAGGAGGTGGGGGGCCTGACAGGGGCCCCAGGGATGCTCATGCCCAGGGGGAGCAGAGGGAGCAAGTAGGGGAGGAGGTGGCACCCGAGGGGGTGCTGACTGGGGTTCGGAGGGTCTGCGAGAGGTCGGCCACGGGCGGATGGTCACGCAGAGCTCAGGGCAGCTCCGCGGGGGCAGAAGAGGGTGGGCTTGGGGGTCTGGGATGAGCTGGGGGTCTGACCCAGAGTCTGGACTACGGGCCAGGGGTCCAGGCCCAGCCGGGGTTTGGAGTCGTTTTTCGGGGGTCCGGGCCCAGCCCGGGGTTCAAGGCCCCGGCCTGATGCGAGTCCGGGGGTGACGCGGGAACAGCGCCCCGCGCAGGACGCGGCCTCACCCAGCAGCAGCAGCTTCACCTCCCGCGCCGCCTTCTCGCCGTCCTCCCGCAGGTTCTTGTCGATCATCTTGGAGCGCTCGGCCGCCGCCTTGTCCTCGGCGCTCACCGTGCAGCCCATCCCGCCGCCCGCCGGCCCGGCCGCCGCCCGCCCCCGCACGGCCCCCGGCCCGGCTCGGCCCGCGCGACCACTCCGCTCCCGCCGCCGGCGCGCTCGGGGCAGCTCTCGGGGCAGCTCTCGGGGCCGCAGTTCCGAGCGTCTGCGGGCGGCGCCTTCCAGGGCTCCGCGCACCGACGGCGGGGCGGGCCGGGGGCGGGGCCCGGGCGAGCGCGGCCTGGGACTGGGCCGGGGCGGGCCCGGAGGCGGGGCCCTGGGGGATCCCGGGCCGGTGATTGGCTGGCGGGCCAGGCCCGGCTGGGGGCGGGGCCTCGCGCGGGAGAGTCGTAGCGGCCCAGCGAGCCGGAGGGACGGGACTCGGGCCGACGGGCTCCGATTGGGTCGGGACGCCGGGCCTGGCGGCCGGACGGCGGGGGCGGGAGCACCTCGGAGCCAGAGGCGGGGGATCCGGGGCGGCTCGCGCGCCCGGCAGGAACCAGCCCGCGGAGCCTTTGCGAGTCGCGCGCACCGGGCGGGGGGCGTGTCCTCGACGCCGTTCAAGTGAATGAACCCAGGCCCCTGGTTCCGGATCCGCAGCGCCCGAGCCTCGGGCTGAGGCTTCCTCCTCCCGAGGAGGGTTTGGCCACTTTTAAAAGCAAAACAAAACGCGTCTTCCCGACAGACGCGCAGCGTGGTCTCCGGACGCCCTCGTCGCCGCCGCAACCAGTGCCTGAACACGTGCAACACATGGCGGTTCTCTCTCCCTTCCTCTTCCTCTCAAATCCATTTTTTAAAAATGCCTGTTGCCACCTCTACAGCTCGTCTGGCAGCCAGGACTTACCTATCATCCTTCTCTGATCGCCTAGGAGGCGTTCTCCTACAGGCAGCCATCCTGGGCTGGACCCAAAGGAGGAGCGGGAGGGAGGGAGAGGATGTCAGCTGACTTCTGGAAACACAGTGGCCATGATCTGATGGCCTTTCCACTAGACAGGCTGCAACCCTATGCCTTTCTAGTGGGACAGCTGGGGAGGCCTCAACCTGCAGACAAGGACGGTCTGCAAAGCAGGAGGAGGACTGGCCACCGATGCTGGGCCCCCTCCCACAGCCCCCCGAGCAGCACCGGCTTCCCCCCTTCCACCCTGGCACACATCTTGTTGCAGCTCACGGGTCTCGGGCTGCCGGCCCCCCTTGCAGGGCTTGTGTGTCCCTATCTGAGCGGCTCCCTTGCTGAGGAGCCACTGGCCTGTAAAGTCCTCCAATGGCTCCCCCTGGGTCCCCTCCGTCCTGGAGCCAAAGCTCAGGTAGGCGCTGCCGCAAGCATGAGCGAACATGAAGACACAGGATGCCCACCTGGGACACAGACGCCCAGAGATATATGCCATAGGTGCCTCTGATGCACAGAACACAGCCTGTCCTGTCCGAGGCTCACCTCTCCCCCCAGCTCCGCCCCATGCTTGAGAGCTGATCCTCCCTCCTCCGGCCTCCCCAGTCGGCTCCTAGCAACAGCCAACAGCTCTTGTAGTTGCCAGGCAACAGGGAGAAGCTGTCAGCTCGTTGGAGGCCAGGCTCACCAGAGGTGGGCCCACACAGACCCCCATGGACGGAGGCGGGCAGGATGGGGCCCCTGAGAGGCATGGCCTCCTCCATCCCCAGGTCCAGTTATGTGGTCCTCACACCCTTCCCACTAGTTAAGTGTTTTCCTAGAGAGTCCAGAGACTCCTGCCTCTACCCCCCTAGGCTGCTCCCTCTCCATATCCGGGGGGGGGGGTCCCCAGGGCTATGGCGAGGCCTGTTTGCTACTCTGGTCACATAACTCCCACTCAGGGACTCAGACCCTGCCCCCCTCATCTCCAGCCCAGCTTCTCCCCTAATCACCAGTCTGTGTCCCAGACAGCTCTGAAGCTTCCCCGAGACACTTCACCGCCGGCCCTGCCCCCACTGGCCCTGTTCTTGGGATCCCAACTTTATGAACCCTCACCATCCAGGGCCACGACCACCGCCCCATCCTTGCATCCTGTCAATTTCTTCCCCTCCTCAGCTCCCCTTCAAATGTGTCCCTGTTCCCTGTCCCTAGAGTCTCTGACTCTAGGCCTCCAGCCTCCCTCTGGCTCTTCTGTTTCCCCTACAATTCATCCTCTATGCGCAGCAAAGACGTCACATCCCTCTCTTGCTCACAGAACTTCCGTATGCACAGATTGATTTCAGAGAGGAAGGAAGAGGGAGAGAGAAACGTCAATGAGGAGAGACAATCAGTGACCGGCTGCCTCCTGCACGCCCCCTCCTGGGGATCCAGCCTGCAACCCCACCCCAGCATGGGCTGTGACTTCCTGTTTCTTAGGCCAACACTCAACACTGAGCCACACCAGCCGGCTTACAAACCTTCTGTGGCTCCCCAGTGCCCTGAGATGGAGCCCACACACACTGCTTTGGACTGTGCAGGAGGCAGAGGTGGCAGAGTGGAGGGTGACCACAAGGACTCTGGGGAACAGCCTGCAGACTTGCTGGCTGCACATGACTTTGAACAAGTACCACAAACTCTCTGTGCCTCACTTTTCTTGTCAGCAAAATGGGCCTAATATTACTATCTACCCACGGCACTGGCTGAGGTCAGGACGAGGGAGGAAAAGTGCGTGAAATGCGCATGCCCTGGTTGGCTGGCTCCCTTGGTCGGAGCCTTGTCCGGCACACCAAAGGACTAGGGTTCAGTTCCTGGTCAGAGCACATGTCTAGGTTTTGGGTTTGGTCCCTGGTTGGGTGTATAAGTGAGGCAACCAATGGACGTTTCTCTCATATTAATGGCTCTCTCTCCCGCTCCCTTTCTCTAGAAAAATCGTTAAAACATGACCTCAGGGTGAGGATATATATATATATATATATATATAAAATATATTTTTATTTCAGAGAGGAAGGGGGAAGGAGAGATAGAAACATCGATGATGAGAGAGAATCATAAATCAGCTGCTTCCTGCACGCCCCACACTGGGGATTGAGCCCGCAACCTGGGTATGTGTCCTTGACCAGAATGAACCTGGGACCCTTCAGTCTGCAGGCCAACACCCTATCCACTGAGCCACACCTGCCAGGGCTAAAATACGTACTTAAAAAAATATTCAGAATGTCCATGGCACATGGAAAGCCCTCAGTAGGGGTACGTTGTCACAATAGTAATTCCTGCAAGGCCTGTAGGTGTCCCCGCTGAGGGTCCCCATCCCTTCACTGGTGCTACCAGCCCTCTGCCTCCTGTGTCCCCTTCCCCACTCATCCCTCCCCTGTCTTCCCTGCTGTGTCCTGGGCTTCCTCCTCCCCACAGACCACAGCACAGGGTGGGCTCTCTCCCGCCCAGGCCTCTGATTCCAGACGCCTGGCAGCACCATCCCTGAGGTGGCCCGACGCTTGTCAAATGAATGAGTGAATCCCACAGACTCTACCCCACCCTTCCACTGTGGAGCTGGGAGAGGTTACGACAAAACCTGTGGACACCGGCAGGACGTGCCATCGTTGTGTGTGCAAAGGAGGGAGGGGCCAGGGACAGGGAGCCTTCCTGGTGGAGGTGCCGTGGGAGAGCTACAGGGAGAAGAGCGAAGGGAAGAGGGGACAGGGAGGTGGGAGTGGGAGTGGGAGGGGGCTGTGGGGAGGGCTGAGGAGGAAATCCAGAGCCACAGCTGGAGGAGCCCCTTGCTTTGCAGCTGAGGCAACTGAGGCCAGAAGGGATCAGGACCCACCCACGCCATCTAGTGAGGGGTGTCACCAGCACCGGCAGCCTTCACTCGGGGACCCAGCATCCTTTAGAGAGACGTTGTTTTGGGGGCCGGGGTGGCTTCCTAGCCAGAGGTATGACCTGACCCTGGGCACGCAGCCCAGAACCACGGACTAGACCGTAAAAGACAATAAAGTGGCATCTAGCAGACCTGGTGGCACTTCAGCTGGGAGGGAGGTGGCCGCTGCCGGCTCACGGGCAGCCAGGACAGCCTTGGGGTGACCCCAGGCCACAGAGCAGGCCCAGCGTGTCCTGAGGTTCTGGCCTTGGCTGAGCGGGGGGCTGAGCAGCGTGCGAACCAGAGCCCCTCAGTGGGCTGAGCTCCAGGAGGGGAAGCAGCCGACTTCCCCAAAGGCAGTTTCGGGCGGGTGTGTCTGCCTCACAGGCCCCCAGAAACAAGCAGAGCCCCGCAGGGGTCCCCGGGACACAGGATGCTGACCACTCGGTGTCCACGGCTCCCAGGTGCTGGGGTCCCTGTGAGTCCCTGGGGCCAAATCGCAGCCTGGCAGCCGGCGCCCCACAGCTGCTGCTTACACCTCAGTGGCTGGAGCTGGCCCCTCCCTCAACCCCAGGCCAGGCTCCACCTCCTGGGGCAGCCCTGCACCTCCCCTTCCTGCTCCTCAGCCCAGGGCCTCCGAGATTGGAGTCAGCTGCCTGCCCTCTCCTGCCCTTCCTTCCAGCCCCTTTCCAGGCTCCTCTCCCTCCCAGAGAAGCAGCCCCAAGCCTGGGGGCCTGGGGGTCTGGGAGCCTTGGGGGCCTGGGGGCCCGGGGTACCCCTTCCTGCTCATCC